>CAUYPK010043519.1:0-69354 GCA_963574355.1 Loris lydekkerianus
TCCTCTGTCGCTGTTGTCCCGTGGCCTTCTCTCTGTCACTGTTGTCACGTGGCCTTCTCTGTCACTGTTGTCATGTGGCCTTCCCTCTGTCACTGTTGTCACGTGGCCTTCTCTGTCACTGTTGTCACGTGGCCTTCTCTGTCGCTGCTGTCATGTGGCCTTCTCTCTGTTGTCACGTGGCCTTCTCTCTGTCACTGTTGTCACGTGGCCGTCTCTCTGTCGTCACATGGCCTTCTCTCTGTCGCTGTTGTCACGTGGCCTCCTCTGTCGCTGTTGTCCCATGGCCTTCTCTCTGTCGCTGTTGTCACGTGGCCTCCTCTGTCGCTGTTGTCCCGTGGCCTTCTCTCTGTCACTGTTGTCACGTGGCCTTCTCTGTCACTGTTGTCATGTGGCCTTCCCTCTGTCACTGTTGCTGTTGTCCTGTGGCCTTCCCTCTGTCATCACGTGGCCTTCTCTCTGTCGCTGTTGTCACGTGGCCTTCTCTGTCACTGTTGTCATGTGGCCTTCCCTCTGTCACTGTTGCTGTTGTCCTGTGGCCTTCTCTCTGTCATCACGTGGCCTTCTCTCTGTTGCTGTTGTCACATGGCCTTCTCTCTGTCGTCACGTGGCCTTCTCTCTGTCACTGTTGTCACGTGGCCTTCTCTCTGTGGGTCTTCTCACAGGGACTCTGCTCATGTTGGTTCAGGGGCCCACCCTACTCCCAAATGGCCTCAAGTTAACTCAATATATCTGAAATCACCTTATTTCCACATAAGGTCACCTTCTAAGGGCATCAATGTGTCTTTTGGGGATGGGGGACTCAATCTAATCCATAACACATCATGTTCTAATAATCAGAAAAATAATATTTCCCAAAGTATCTTCATGGGATCCCGTAGCCAAAGTGATTAAAAAGGAAATCAAACAGCCCTTTAGACTTCCCCTTAACGCAATGAAAGACCATCCAGGAATATTCTGGAAAGAATGTGGCTAACAGTTGCAAGTTTGATAATTTTCCATATTGCGTTTGTCACCAGGACTGTTCACCTGAATGGCCACTTCACGAAGGGCGCTGCTCATCAGGCCTAACGAGGCTGGAGGAGCCCACATGCCGACATCTGGGGATTGTGAATGGCCAGTTCACGAAGGGCGCTGCTCATCAGGCCTAACGAGGCTGGAGGAGCCCACATGCCGACATCTGGGGATTATTCATTCACTTCCAAGGCTACCGTGTTCATAGAGAAGTTGAGGAACTGGACTCCGTGGTACCCATCAAGGACCAGGTTGCTCTGTGCATGGCTAACTATAATAAAAATGCTTTTGGCTCAGTGCCCACATGCACTGGGGCTGGTGGGTATGAACCCTGCTGGGACCGGCTAAACAACAATGACAACCACAAAAAAACAGCCGGGTGTTATGGCAGGCCCACCTGTGGTCCCAGCTACTTGGAGGGCTGAGGCAAGAGAATCACTTAAGCCCAGGAGTTTGAGGTTGCTGTGAGCTGTGACACCATGGCACTCTACCCAGGGTGTCAAAGTGAGACTCTATCTCAAAAAAAAAAAAAAAAAAAAGAAAAAAAATGCTTTGAAGAATAGAACCACTTTAAGATAGAGGATATTGTGTAACCTTGTGATCTATGAGTCACACTGTTAGGAAAGGGCAAAGGACAGAGTCCACAGAAACACAGAGGGAGCGTGGCCTGCCAGCACCCTGATTTCAGACTCCTGACAGAAAGAGAATAAACTTCTGTTATTTTAGATCACAGGAGTCAGTTTGACTTGTACTATGATGAGCAAGAACATCGCTGATGTTTACTTTTACCATGAGAATAAAAATAACAACAGGAAAGGAGGGCAGAGCAGTTCTTTGGGGAGACATCCCTGCTGCTCTCCAGAATCGCTGGCTTTTCCAAAATAAAAGTGAACCCATTGATCTCTGACCCGCTTCTCTGTTGATTGGCATGGGTGGTCGGTGGATGACTGCTCGGTCCAGCAACATGCCGAGTGAGTGGGAACAACAAGCTAGGTGCATCAAGTAAGGCCTTTGGTGGGTGAGAAGGAAAGGCCAAGAGAACAGAGGTGACAAGCTCTTATCTCCACCACGGTCAGAAGCTGTTTCCTCCCATGAGTCACGGAGCAGGCAGGTGTGGTGGTCTCTGCAGCTGGGAAGCCTGAAGCCCAAGGTCAAATCCTCGGAGCTGAAAATCTGTGTTAGTGGTCAGCGGTATCTGATGAGGGTCTCCCACTGTGGCTTAAGAGCAGGGCTTCTCTCTTTACCCTCATACACACCCACTGGTGACAGGTCACCCATACAGCCCTTGGGAAGCTCCAGGGGGAATATGGTGCAGATCTGCAAATTACAGGGCTGAGAGGGCAGTAATGTAGCTACAGCAACTTGCTGGAAAGCTGAGTGAGCAGCAAGGAAGGAGGCCTGGTGTTAAATCACGGGATGATCACGTGCACACCTCTAAGAAGAACGTGTAGGGGGAGGACCCTGGGAAATCCTAGGCCAGGGACATTGGGGTCCTTTGGATAACTTGGCCGAGGATGTCATCAACTCTTTCAGTTTTCCCAGAGGACTCTGGTTAGTATGGACAGCGAGCTTTTGAGTCAGTGGTAGAAATTATAAAGTCCCTACAAAACAACGTCCATGACATGATTTTCCTGTCACTGGAGAAGTGCGACAGAATGCCCTGGACGGGGACACAGAACATGGGAGAATGCCCTGGACGGGGACACAGAACACGGGAGAATGCCCTGGACGGGGACACAGAACATGGGAGAATGCCCTGGTTGGGGACACAGAACATGGGAGAATGCCCTGGACGGGGACACAAAACACGGGAGATTCCTTGCTGCTGCCACCATAGCTGCCATTCCAAGAAAGACTTATTTGCCCGTCTGGGAAACAAGCATATAATACCCAAGACATCATCAGAATTCATGGCTGCAGGCAGTGCAATGAAATCCATTTGTGGTTGTTTAAATATGACTTTAGAAACAGGTTCTCACCCTTGTCCCATGTCTGCAGTTTTGCCACGTTATGAATCTGATAGAGGAGAAAAGTGCCAGAAACAACCTCAGAGTTTGCGTGACGTTTCCTCATCGAGGGGGGAGGGATGGTGATGGACAGTGGTCAGCACCTCCAGCAAGGAGCAGAATCTTCTATTGAGATAAAATATGCAACTAGTTTATAAGTAAGTAGATAATAAAAATAAGAGTGTATACTGAGCAGTGAGAAGATTGCTGAACCTCTGCCAAGTGCACTGTGATCATCTCTGATTGTATCTAATTGACAAAACATGGAGACCTAAAATCAAAAGTTAATGTGCAGCTATTATACCAATCTTTGGAACAATACTAAGCTTGTCTTTGTCTCTGTACCTTTAAACTTTAAAAACATAGAATTTTGGAACATATTCACACTAATCTATTCTATTCCTATGAAGTAAAACAAACATAGACTAAACTTTCCTTTTAATGTGTCAGTTTTTTCCCATTTTATATTAAGTTCAGTAAAATAAAAAAGTGTTCTCTCAAAATTTGAATGTCAGCTGAACTCTAATTATATTAACTATCTTTCTCTTATAGACACAAATCTTCATGTTACCTCTTACACATTCCAGCAAACACAAAGATAGTTTTAGATGTTAAAAAACCAAGAGGTTTATTTTAGAGGCAACCAGGTAAGGAGCCAAAGAGCTGCAGCCTTGAGATCTCAAGACTTCCACTGGAAATCTCCAAGTCAAGGTGACTTTCAAAGAAATACTGATTAGAATGGAGACTTCACCCCCAAATCCAGTTGAAGACCCAGCTGGACTCAGCCAGCCCCCATAAGGAGAAGCTTTGGTCCCAGCCAGCACACCATCTGAAGTCTGCCGACAACTACGTTCTGATATTGAGGATCAGATTGTGTAGTGACGATTTCTACAAACTTCCAAGAAGCTGATAAAGACTCATTTTAGCTCAGTTCCCTGCCAAGGAGTGACCGTCAGGGACTATGGTCAAAAGTCTGTGAGCAGAGGCAGTCTGCCCAGTTTGCCTGGATTTTTTCACCAACCCCATCTTTTTCTCCTGTGGGTACATGTTCTGCTTTGATTGCATCCAAACTTGGACATCAGAAAGGAAGCTTCAAAACTGATCTGCCCCATGTGCCGAGGATCGACCGAGAAATCTCCTGTGGAAGAATAGCAGATGAGAACGCTGACCCTTCTCCTCAGGCAGCACGGCCGCTCCTGGAGCACATGACGCACGGGGCAGTGAGCTCCAGCGGTTCCGGGAGATATGAGCCTGGATGCAGCCACCGCCAGCTGCCTTCTTGTTGTCTCCGAGGATCTAAGAAGCATCCAGCCTGCAAAGAGCCATCAGGACATGCTGGAAGATCCCAGAAGACTCACCCACCTGGCCTGTGTCCTGGGTACACCCAGCTTCTCCTCTGGCCAACATTACTGGGAGGTGGACATGGGAGACTTGGAGGAGGGGTCTCTGAGTGTCTGCAAGGAGTTGGTCGACAGAAGGCAGAGCGATTTATCCTCTGAGCACGGCTTCTGGGTCATCAGCATGAAGGCTGGGGCAATCTGTGCCAACTTCACCCCAGAAAGCAGGATTCCCACAAGCCCTGGACTTCAGCTTGTGGGAACTTTCCTGGATGTTGAGATGGAAGAAATCTGGTTTTTTGATGTTGGTAATGGTGCCCTCATTCATATATACAGTCCTCTCTCCTCTCTAGAGCCTTTTCATCTATTTTTCCTTCTTGAGCTGTCAGGAGAAGGTGATGGTGGTGTCCTAAGAATCGGCCCATGAGAAATTGAGCTTTCCCTAGAAGCTTTCTGAAGAAGTCAAAGAGATCTTTGGCCTGAAAAAGGTCAGAATGCTCAAGAACCAGACAGTAAGCTGTTGTGCAAAGATTTGTGAAATATTTTCAAGTGCATTTTGCAGACTTTGTAGCAACAATCGTATAGATTTATTTCTTTGAGGTAAATATTGTAGGCTTGTAGGCAAATATCTATGAGATATTTGGGAATGTTGTGAAGCACTTCAAGCCTCAGTTTTATAGTCTCTAAATTGGGATCATTATGTCTCTCAGCCAAATAGCTGTGATAATTAGAGACATCTCTATAGTAACATTTTTAGTAAATAATGAATGGAGAATAGTAGGTTGTAAGTGAACTAGATATTAGATTTTGTGGATAGAAACTGTTGTTTTTATTTTATGGCTTTTTGTGTGCAATTCCTGATGATAGTCCTCTGTAGACAAAGAAGAATCAGACAGAACCAATGTGAGATATAAAGTCATAAAATTTCAGAGAGAGGAAAAATAGGTCCCAGGGAAAACTAAGTTTCTCATTTTTATTTTCTCTGAAACACAGTTTTTTTAGAGACAAAGAACTTTGACTAAGGTATATTGTGAGTGGTGAATCATATTGTAATGGGAATTGCCCTGTGTCCATTTCAACAATTGACTTGTTGTGTGGTTGTCAAAATGCCCGGGTATCCATGATGGGCATGAGGATGCCAGGAGCTTTAATGAGATAACGTCAAGTGTATAAAATAGCCAAAGACTCGGAAACTTCTGGAATCCATTATATAAAGGAGGAAATGACTGTTCTGAAGACTGAATCCCTGAACTGCCTGGCAGATGATGTTTCACTTGCAAAATTCCCTGTATTTTCTGAGATGAAAGGGCATCTCCCAGCAAGCTCAAACTTCAGACCACTGTTGCTGATTTTTGATATATAAGAATTCGTTATCAGTCATGTTAACTCATTAACATATATTCATCATAAATCCTTTTAAGTTTTTTTATTTGTTATTAGAATTTACAGTTTCTTCCTATTAAATTTATAAAATGTCAATAACAACAACAACAAAAAAAAAAACCCAAGAGGTTTTGTATTCTGAATTTGGGACTAGAATTTGGAAAAGGCAAAATTAAGAATTGTCAGGGGAGCAAGTCATGAACATATCATGTTTTTTATAAGTTAAAAATAGTTACAGTAAAACTACAGCAACAGAAGCAATAATTGTTTTAACCTTTTCAAAATTAAGTAACTTTAAAATGTTAATTCAAGAATATGTCCTGTGTACAGAGAGTTAGCTGGATATTTCCAAAAAAAATGTTGTTCCACACAACCTTACTGGTCTAGATATCTAGGGGTTGTTTTAGTATTACTTGATAAAAGTGCCACATGCTACAACTATTATTAGAAAGAAGTACATAGCTTTAATACCTATGTTAAAATAAAAGAAAGATTAATATGAATGAGCTAATTAATCAACTTTGGAAGTTATTTTTTAAGGAAAATGATATGATACAGGAAATAAAAAATAATAAAATAGAAATAAAAGAGTCACCTGTGCCTACATACAGTAACTAAGAAAATGCCATAAAATCTATGTTGAACAGAAAGAAAGAAAGAAAGAAAGAAAGAAAGAAAGAAAGAAAGAAAGAAAGAAAGAAAGAAAGAAAGAAAGAAAAGATTCACTTGAGAATATCAAGAAAGTCATAAGTTATTTCTGTGAAAACATCAGTAAATCAGAGAAATTTCTGGTGAGAAAGGGGGATCGATCGTGGGGGAGGAGGATGCGTACACACAAAAATGACATCAGGAATGACTGAGGGTTGATAACTACAAATTCCCCAAAGATTTTAAAGATATTAAGAGAAGACTTTGAAGAACATAAGCAAAGTTTGAAATGTAGATGTGGACAGCTTCCTCAAAAATTTAACTTACCAATGCTAACTCAAGGGGAAGCTTAGAGACTCCAGGTAAGGCTATGACCAGCAAGGAAATTGAAAGAGTGGGTAGATATGTCCCCGTGTCCTGTCCACATATGCCTCCAAATTCTGAGGTCTACGTCATCCTCACCCTGTTTCCTCTACCAGAAAATAGAAAATGTATTTCTCTGAAATCTGTGAAAGCCTGGGAACAGAACCAAATAAAGATAATATGAGAAAGAAAAGCTTTAAGCCAATCTTTTTATATAACCTTAAATGACAAATGTTTCAATTTGATTTTGCAAAATTAAATCTAGTTATGTATTACAAAGAGATAACCATACAGTACCATTCAATTTTCAAATCTCAACACGATAAAAGAGAGAAACTATATACATTTTAGAGGAAAATCTTACTCGATCATAAAGGATTATTTCAATACATGACCAAAAAAAGGTTAAATTATTTGGCACCAGCTTACAATTTCAAAAAGTCTTAGCAAAGAGGACTCAAAAAGAGCAACATTAACTCTACAAACTGTACCTAAGCGGCACGTCAGAAATCCTTCCTCATGGTGAAATGTTCACAGAAAGATCTTGCCTTGTTCCTGAGACCCCAGAAAAGGTTTCTAGCAATTTTTCAATTTAATATTAAAAGTAGATCTTAGTTATTGAAATAAGACCAGGAAATATTTAAATGAGAAGATTTGGAAAGGAAGGAAACTGACATGTAATTATAGTTGTATTTGTTTACAACCCCCCAACATACGTATATATACACAATTTATGGATAATAAAAGTTTAGCAACTTTCTACTGTAAGATAAATATAAAAATTATTTGCATATACAATAATGTTTTTTCAGTCTGAGTTCTAATTATATTGGTATGTCTACTTTGTAAAAATTCATCCAACTGTATACTTTTAAATTGTAGTTTTTTGTATTTAGGTTATAGTTCAATGAAAGTTTACTTAATTAATTAAGCCTTACCAGACATAATTATTGGTGAAAGTTTTTGCATGTCCTTACTCAAAAATTAGAAAGATTCCTGCCAAGAACACTTTCATTATAATTTTCTTGGAGAACATTTGGTTAAGTATTGGAAGAGAACAGAATACTTTTATAATATGGCAAAGACTCACTGGAGTTAGATGATATCTCAAAGTAGTTTTGATTTGCATTTCTCTGATGATTAGAGATGATGAGCATTTTTTCGTATGTCTGAAGGCCATGCGGCCTGTCTTCTTTAGAGAAGTTTCTCTTC
This sequence comes from Loris lydekkerianus, assembly GCA_963574355.1. Classification (NCBI taxonomy): domain Eukaryota; kingdom Metazoa; phylum Chordata; class Mammalia; order Primates; family Lorisidae; genus Loris; species Loris lydekkerianus. The sequence goes on from CAUYPK010043519.1 coordinate 7,961, forward strand.
TTTTGGGCTTTTTTGTAATTTCATTTCTTTTTCATTTTATCCAAAGACCATATATTTTTTTTTAATTAAAAGAAAAGAGGTTTATTGAGATGTATATAAAAATTTAACTATTTTAAATGTGCATTTCTACAGTGTATAACCTGTATACAGGTTGATTGTATAACCACAATTAAGATATAGATATAGAACCTCTGTCAACCTAAAGGAAGAAACTGAGGCAAAATAATATAGTTTATTTGGACCAAGGTTGAGGACTGCAGCCTAGAAAACACTAGGAAGTGCTCCAGAGAACATAAGAGAAGCTTGAGTTTTTAAAAGAGGAAGGAGAACAGGGGGATTACAGAAGTTGTTTGATAAGAATTCTTATTGTTTTACAAAAATCACATTGATTGGTGATTGGCTCTACAATATTACACCATAGGGTATGAGTTTGGTGTCCAGTACACGGTATTGTTAGGAGAATTTATGGCTACTTCATGTCAGGCCTAGAGTCCACATAGCGGGTGGCTTTGAAATGATTACTTAGCTCAAGGCTGGAGTGAGACGTGACTTGTCACTTTTCAGTGCCTTCCTGGGCCTGACAATTTAAAGGGGCTCCTATTCCTCAGATGCAAATTTCTTTTCTTTCTCAGTTTCTATCACCCCCAAAAGTCCCCTGGTGTGCCTTTGAAGTTGATCTGTACCCCTTGTCTGGCCCTGGCAACCACTGCTTTCTGTTTTCTGTTATTATAACTCAGCCTTTCCTAGAACGTCATTGAAATAGTTATATAGATAGAATGTAGTCTTTTTTTTTTTTTTTTTTTAATTAAATCATAGCTGTGTACATTTATGCAATCATGGGGCACCATACACTGGTTTTATATACAATTTGACATATTTTAGGATGCAGTCTTTTTATGTGTACTTTTTTTTTTTTTTTTGAGACAGAGTCTTGCTCTGTTGCCCAGGCTAGAGTTTTAGGTATACTTTTTATCTCTTAGTATGTTTGACAAATTCACCCACGGACCTTCAGACTTTATATGAGCTAATGAAACATCTTTAATGCTTAATTGGGTTAACTCAGTAGTTGGGTTTTCCCTTCCTTGCAGTGGCGGTACCCTTAACTGATGCAATAAAAGATACCTTTGAAATTCTGCTCCTTCCTGTCCTCCTTAATACCACTTCCTCCAAGGAGACTTTCCTGGTAGTTTCATCCCAGCCAATTGTGGTTCTTTCTCTTTCAATCTTTGTGGCATATTATGTCTCTAATAAGGCAGTCATAACATACTCTTCCCTGTAATATAGTTCATTCATCCTGATACTTCCAACCAATTAGATGTGAATTAGGCTTCCTAAAGCCCAGAGCTGTCTTGTTCCCCTTAATACCTCACCGCATACATACACAGTTATGTGCGGGGCTGATTCGTACTCCCATGGCTCTCCCAGCCTGTCCTCCTCTTTGCCTGCTCATTCTTGCTTCCTCGCTGCCCTGCACACATGCCAGGCTCTCTCTCATTCCCGTGACTCCTAGGATACAACAGGCCACAGTATTTTAGGCCTCACAGTCGGCATAATTTACAATAGGAAAGAATGCTAGGTGTCTGAGTGAGTGTTCTCTGCCCGTCATACTGCAGGGCTGGCAGGCTCCTGACATACTTCTCAGCAGAGGTAGCCAAGAACCCTTGTGTGAATTCTAATCTCCACCCATGGCCTCTTCAAACATTGGTTTCTGGTTTCTCAAAAACTAGCCCCCTTGAGAAAACAAATAATTCAACTACGTAGTTTGTAGTGACTGCATATGAAAGTGGGTCCTAAGTCACACACACACACACCCCCAAATGAGTCTTATTTTGCTACAGGACTTCTCAGCACTTTGGGAATGGCCGTGTGGTTTGTGGGTCTCCAGAAGATGATACAGTGCCCAGCAGTTCCCAAATGAATTTAACCACAGACCCATTTTTTTTTTTTTTTTTTTATTGGCGACTCTGCCCCATTTTTTAAAAACTTTTATTTTGAAGTAATTACAGATTCAGGGGGAAGTGGCTAGAATAACACAGAGAGGTTCTGGGTGTGCTCCCCTTCTTATATTTTGTTGCAGTTGTTCATATGACTCTCAGACTTTCAGAAGCTGCCTTTTATTTTTTGAGACAGAGTCTCAAGCTGTTGCCCTGGGTAGAGTGCTGTGGTGTCACAGCTCATAGCAACCTCAAACTCTTGGTCTTAAGTGATACTCTTGCCTCAGCTTTCCAAGTAGCTGGGACTACAGGCACCCGCCACAGCGCCCGGCTATTTTTTGGTTGTAGTTGTCATTGTTGTTTGGCTGGGTTTGAACCTGCCAGCTCTGGTGTATGTGGCTGGCACTGTCTTTTAAGAATGATGCATTACATTTTTATTTAAGACCTCCCGTTTCAACAAAGACCAAGAGAGGCAATTCCTGCAAGAAACCTGCGGTGTCTTTGCATTTAGGAGCAGGGTGCGGCACTGATGAACTTGCATTCGGGTGTCAGCAGCACACACAACTGGTCCATAATATTAAAAAATATATATATCGTTAGCAGCGGCCACAAGCAAATTAAAACCCTCTCCAAATGTTGCATTTCAGAGTGGAGTGAATGTTAAACAGCTTATTTCTCCCAAGTATCTTGTCATCAACACTGACAATCAGGAACAGTTAAGCAAACCCTAATTACAGAGAGACCAAGAAGTGAGAGGTTGGAAGAAAAAACCAGCTGAACGTGGCATTCTGCTCTCTGACGCTGCCCTAAGACTGCCACTTTCCCAGGGAATAATTTCCATGTAAGGAAAGAGGAAAAGGGCGACGCTCCTGAGCCCTGACTTTAGGAAGTGCTCACTGTATTGAGAGCTCAGCTTGTCACAGATATTCCGGCCTTTCCTGCCTTTTGAATTGTGTTTCTTGTGCCTTCTCCTCAGCAGCCTCCTGCCCATAAACACAGCAGCAGCAACTGGGGCCTGTTCCCTGCACCACTCATACCCCTTTCCCTCCTAGCCTCTGCCTGCAGAAACCTCTTAAGCACCCTGGATGTAAAAACTTCTTGGGCTTCCTTGGCCACATTTTTATTTGTCAGAAATTTTCTGCAGGGGCCAGAAACTCAACTTGGACTAATTTACTAAAAAATGGGCAATTTACTGGTCTCAAAGCCAAATAGCAGGAGGGGCAGGGATGCAGGAGCAAGGATTCCACGGCCAACTTCACTCCCCAGCTTCTCTCTGAGGAGCATCAGCCTCCTTGACTCAAACTTCATTGGCAGGGGCGAACATGAGTGTTGCACTCTCAGCAATAGCTGCACAAGCCTGGACCCTGGGACCCCACTGGGGTTGGGAGCAGGAGGCAGCGATGCGGGGCTAAGCCAGGGTATTCTGATTGGTGACAGCTTACACACAAATGTAGTGGGGGCAGAGGCGAGGTGTTGGTGATACTGGTGGGAGAATTGGGAAGGCGTGACGGGAAGACAGGACATGAGCTGTTGGTGACAGAATGGTCTACCTGTACCGTAAATAGACCACATTTGACTTCTTGGGACACACACTGAACCTCTGTCCTTGCACGCTAGATTATAAGGTCCTTAAAGGCAGGGGCCTGGTTTTGCTGACGTTTCTGCCATCCCAGGGCAGGCCAGGTACAGCCATGCCTTCCACCCAGGACACCTGGACAATGTTTATTGGGTCCAATAGTCATTATTTAAGTTATTTGGCACTGATGAACTTCAGGTGGCACAGTTTAGGAAGTTTGGGACCATTGGGATCTTCACATTCTCACTGAACCAAGGGGTGGGGGAAGGTGAGACTAACAGTAAACAAGTCCTCAAGGTCATGTTTTCCCCTGAAAGACTGACTTACATGCCTCAAAGCTACAGCTGCTTCTCTAATTAAGATGAGAAAAAAATAAAGCAAATATTTACTGTCTGACCACCTACCTGCTGCTTTGTTAAAATTTTATCCATTAAAGATTAAATGATCTGATAGTGCCTTATTTTGGATTAGTATAATGGTGATAATGATTATGAAAAATGCTTTTAGGGGTTTTAACTTGCCAAGTTCAATACTGTGCTCTTTTCCCTAAGTAGCTGGCCTCCTCTTGGTTCCTATGTTAGCATTAGATAAAGCAGTTGACAATATTCCAATAAACTATTAACTCAAAAGGCGATGTTCATTTTAGACAAATTTATTGTCTTAGGCTGTCTGGAAAAAAAAAATTCCCATGCCTGCAGGGCTATTTGTGAAAGCCATGTAAATAGTTTGTCCTATTAGGCACCAGGAACTCCTGAGCATACGACTGCTCTAGGCTCTGGGATGGGAAGGAGGGGGCCTGGGAGCAGGGGCCCCACCCTCCAGGCTCTCCACAGCAACTTGGGTGTTATCCTGGGTCCCAGGCCCTTTCTCAGCCCGTCCCCTCACTGCAGATTGTTCTCCTCATCTTTATTCCCACGGTCAGCACCTTGGTCTGGGTCTTCATGATCTCTTGCTAGACGAGAGACTGGCACTTTTTCTCATACTTAAGGCTTTATGGACATGCAGGCTCTGTCCCAACTACTACTCAACTGGATTGGGTTGACGTAGCCACAGATGATAAGTAAATGTGAATGTGGCCAAGTTCCAGTAAACTCCCAGGCTGTGGGCTGGGTGGCATCTTCAGGCTGCAGTTTGCCAACCCCTGGGAAGCATTCATCACCACGTCATCCTCAGTCATTGGCCTGTGTTCTTTTTCTTCTTTATATCCCCAGGCCCTTACAGAGTATCTGGCACCTAAGAGATTTTTCAATAAAAGTTTGTTGAAAGAATGATGAGTCCTCCAAACTAAGCAAGCATACCTATGATGTCATTCTATTACTGAGCTACCAAATACTATTCCCAACTTTGTTAACATCAGATAAAAAGACATGGAACTCTTTACTAAAATTAGAAATCCATTTTTCTTCTCATGTCACAATCTACATATTTGTTTGTTCTGCACAGAGTGATTTCAGAAACATAGAAGCATCTCTCATTGTAAACATTTTAAAACACCTTCCTCTTGGTGAAATTAAGCATAGTAAGTTTGATCAGAACTTTAACAGGAGGTGCTTTGTTTTTTCTTTAAAGAAACATCTTTAAGATGTTTTCTTTAAGGACATCTCAAGAGAATGATGAAAAGGTCTGTAGCCAGCAGAGGGTACATCGAATCATTACACTCTGTGTTTGGTCAGAAATATTTTGCATACCTTTAGGGTAGATCATTCTTGGTAGAAATTCCTCACTTTGTTCTTCTAAGTCACAAAAAGACTTTGCTTTAACTGTTTGCATTTATGAAGAAAGGTTGCCACGGGTCTGTGTACACAGTTTCCCTCGGCCTAAACAACACTAATGTGGGGGGTGGATGGGGGTGCCCCTTGGGATTGACATTTTTAAACTTGGGTGTCACACACTGAGTAGGCATAGCTACAATTAGAATGAACCTCTGCATCAGAGTAAGATTTGAGTAAATTATCCATCAGCCCCCATTAGCAAACTGTCCAAGACACTGTGCTTTTAGCAAAAGATTAGAGAATTAGAGCCAAAATGCTTTCTAAACAGAAAAGAGGGCTTGTGGCTAGACCGCTCACATGTCCCTATGCAGATGGCGGGAGCCAGCAAAGGGCTGGAGCTGGCTTCCACCCAGCTCGTGAGAGCCAATCACGCACATCTCTTCCCAGGGACTTCACATTGGTGCTTTGAAATCATTGATGGTGGGAGTATTTACATGATGGAAAAAGGCAAATAATACCAGTCAGGGATTTTGTTCCCAGGAAGCCTAGCTGTTTAATCTTTCCCAGCATACCACTGACTAACTCCCTTGTAAAGCCAGTTTTCCTCATTGTCCTATGTCCGGATGTATTATAATAGAGCACAAGTAACTGACCAACCCAGGGCATTATTTCTAAACCTGTGGGTGGATCGAGATCATTTGGATCCTGCTTTCAAGGCATCTGAGAGATCTGAGGCGTATGAGAAGATCATTAATGATATCCACTTCTCAAAGTGACCCTGTGTAAGTGTCTTCACCCTTCTGCATCTCAGTTTTCTCATCTGTAAAAGAGGGGTAACAATACTTAACGTTGCAGAAGAGATAGCAGAATTAAGTGAAATAATATCTATAAAGTGTCTAGCTTATCACATGGCTGATAAATGTGTGCTTATTCAGTTATTGACTGAAAAAAAAAGGGGGGTTGGGGATGAGAAGGGTAGTGGAAAATTAAGATTTGAGGCAGGTAAGCCTGCTATAGTTGTTCTAGTTTACAGATCACTGAATAGCCAATGGGTCAGAATCAGCCATCTGGTCTACCCTTGAGGCCCAACTAGCCTGAGAACCTGGAAGGGAATAGGTTTGGTTGTGCTCTTGGCTCTTACATCACTTTTGCATGGGATTTAAGGCTTCAGTTATAGCCTTATCTATCAAAGAACTCAAAATAGCATCAGGAGAGAAACAGCTGTTACCAAAACCTACTCAGCTGGCCTGACGCCAAGGTCTTAGGAAGAAGGCTACAATATGTAGAGTTTACAATGAAATTGGGGTCTGTGGAAGTGGGAAAGAATCATACGACTGTTGGGACACAATGGGCCGACCCTCCTCTGTGTTTTGAAAAGGAAGCTCTTACTATGGTAACTGGGTTACTGTGGACCTTCTCAGTAACCACAAAGGAGGGACCAGCTAAGCTCTTGTTTCCTTCAAGGAAGTAGAAAATATTGTTTCATGTGGGTTTTTAGCAGAGTGGTTTTTTTTTGTTTTGTTTTTTTTTAACAATTTAATTGAGTTATATACCTCCTTCCCCATGGAAATCCAAATGAGTAAAAGGAAAGACTGTTTTGATTTTTTAAAAACTAGGACTTGGTTTGTAAAAAGAGATGGCAAGCAAGCAGTTTGCTAACAATAGACTCCTTTTGGATAGTATGACCCACAGTTGACATTGGATATTGGTTATTTTATCAGTCAAGAGTTACAGTTGTAAGCAACAGAAACTAATTTTAAGCAAAATGAGAATTGATTAATAGAATAAGTTATTGAGACACTCAATAACTCTCTTGGAAGGTTGGAGAGCCAAGCGTGGATCTCATCACAGAACCTTCTCCTCCACCCACTCCAAGTAACGTCACCACCATTGGATGGATTCTGTACCGTCTCTGTTTCTATGTACCACCAGATTCTCAAGGTTTGGCATGGGTGCATGGGACTGGCAGAGCAGGTAATGTGTGTATTCTGAACAGGAAGCTGGGAAAGTGAGCCCCTGGCACTATTCAGCTTTTCTACTAGGAAGTGTGCTTTTCTGCTTGGGGGGGGGGGGGGGATACCACAAACATAGGAAAACATTTGAATCAGAAAGAATGCTTTTGACTGCAAGTAACAGAATGTCCAATTAAAAATGGCTTAAATGAGACTTTTTTTTTTTTTTTTTTTTGTATAATGAAAAGTCCAGAAGTATGTGCTTCCAAATTTGGTAAATTTGGTGACAAAGAATGTCATTCAAAAATCCAGATGCTTTCCATCTTTCTGGCCCATCATTCACAGAGCACTCACTGTGGTTAGGTGAGGGTCTTTATGGTTAGCAGATTATGGCTGTAGCCCCAGATACTGCATCCTCACTCAGGCAAGTCCCACGTGTAAAGAGCGATGTTTCTCTCTACACATATCTTTTTTTCTTCCTTTTATTAAATCACATACGCATAGATCATGAATACATTTATGCATTTGTGGGGTCCTATGTGTTGATTTTTTATACAATTTGGAGTGCTTACATCAAACTAATCAACATAGCTTTCACCTCATTTACTTAATTATTGTGTTAATATACTAATGTTCTATTAATAGATTTGACTTGTACCCTTGCAATATGTTCTGCTTTTTTATTAAGGGGAAAACTATCACATGACCTATTTTTTACTCCTGAGATCCAGGTATATTTGGTTCAAATCTAGTATCTCAAGGTAAGAAGTAGATGTATTATTTGGGCCTTCTTCAAGCATACAACAACAAAGAAAAATATTCATAGTAAGCACTCATTACAACCACAACCATTACCACCATAATGATAAATGACAAATACAGTAAACTTTACAGTTTATACATGTTATTGTTTTAAGTTCCAAAAGTGACGGCAGTCTTGTGAGTTACTCAGGGTTGGTAATAACAGTAGCTAACTTCTGTTGAGTGCTTACAACCCTCCAGTCCCTGCCCCAGGTGTTCACATGCTTTCATTTAATCCTTGCCACAATACCTCAAGGGAGATATTATTGTTTTTCCCATTTGTAGGATGAGAAAACTGAAGCCTAAGGAATTTAAGTCACTTCCCCAAGATCTCATAACTTGTAAATGGTAGACACTAGATTCAAATATATGTCTGTCTCACTCTAAGATCTAAGCCAGTGGTTCTCAACCTTCCTAATGCTGCAATGTATTTTCATTGTTAAAAAGGGGCTGTGACCCACAGGTTGAGAACCGCTGATCTAAGCTTTTACCCCTCCTATTCTAATGTTCTTTATGATTATCAGCTTCATTTTAGCGTTATTGTAATTTTTCCAGTTTTTGGTAGGCTGAGGAAACAGGTCTAATGAGTGGTTCATCCACGGACACCCAGCCAGTAAAGGACAGAGTCACCTAAGGCTTTTTATTCCACTGCCACAATGGCTGAGGACAGATGATTGCTGCTTCAAAAACAGTAAAGCTGTAGCCTTTAGAGAAGTTAGGAGACTGTGGTGTGATGGTCCTCCTGCCTAATTCATCAGATGTTACCACTTTATTTAAGCTCCCAAATGGAATGAAACATGGCAGAGCTGTGAGACAACAGGCTGCAGGGCGGATGTGCGTGTCTTGGAGCCTGGGTCAGTTACTTGCTTCTCTGAGCCTCAGTCTCTGTATCTATTTTATAGAATTCTTGGGAGGATCAAATGAGATAATTGCATGAACTATACACTTAATGTCTGACACTAATACACTGACTACCTTTTGCTATCTCCAGGGGCCTGTCTTCTCTTATTTCCAGAAGTTCTGTGCTTCTCACACCCTAATTAGGATAGTCTGCCCTAGTCACGGATTTTTCCCACAAGACAGAGCAGAAGCCTGGACACTTCAACTGTTTTGAATCTTTAAAGGCTTTGGGCCTTATAAAATTGAAGCATACTGCATTAGAGTCACATATCTTCATATCCAAATATAAAATGCGAGTGAGAGCCAACGATTATGTCTGCATTTGAAAGCAGAGGTATCAGAAGATCTCAGACCCAGAATTTTGCTTGATAGGTAGAGACAAAAGTCTGAGGGACCACCAATGGTTAATAGGTGAACAATCTTTATTGATTTACTCTCTTGATGTGGATTTTGATAAGATAAGAGGTATAATTTAGTTATACTTTATCCCAGACTGCTGATGACTTAGAAAAGTGTCCCTGATGACAGCCCATGCATAGCTATGGGTGGGCACTCCATCAAGTGGCTGAGATGTCATCCCTTCTTGACAATAAAGTCCAAGAGGAACATATAGCCAGGTCCACAGTATGTGCCCAGTAAATGGGGATGTTGAATATGATTGGTGGAGGGATAGATGAATAAATGGATAGTCCCAACTTTCTCAAAATGGAGATGTTGTAAGAATTGGAGACACCAGAAGTATAAAATATATCACCACTTCCCTCTGGTTTTTCAGCAGAAACTTTGCTGCTTGAATTACATAAGCACATATGTAAAAGAAAATCTGGATAAAGGAAGTGAGCCTCTTGGATGACTTAGTCCTGGTCACAGCTGGCCACAGCAGAGGGACTCTCCAGGCTCCAGGGTGGGCCACAGCCACAATGACAACTGCTACTTCAGCTTCTGTGACGAGCTCACCCAAACACCCACAGTCTGCTGTCCTAGGTTAAGAAGGAAGTGGTACCAGAAGTCAAGAAATCTATTTTAGGTTTTCTTTTTTTGATTGTACAAGTTAAAGAAGCATGAAATGGAATTTCCCTCTGAACCTATAAGAGCTTTGGGATAATTAGTAATATCTTCATTTCAAAATCCTACAGACTTCACATAAAGCTGCTATAGGTGTTTTCAGTAACAGTTGGAAGAGAGGCGAGAGCAACCATTCACAAAGGCCTACTATGTGCCAAGCCCAAAAGCAAGTTGATTTTACAGCTGTCCTTCCACCTCACAATGGCTCTCTAAGTTAGGTTTTATCTTTGTTCATATTAACTGAGGAAAGTGAAGAGCTAGGGAAGTCACCTGACTCATATAGAGTTGAGATTCAAATCTAGCTCTAAAATAAAATATTCAATTTAAATAAGAAATATTCAAGTGAGTTTGGCAAGGTACTTTGGCTCATGACTGTAATCCCAACACTCTGGGAAGCTAAGGTGGAAACCCTGCTTGAGGCCATATCTAACCTATAGTCTTTCACATCTGGTAATCACTGAGGATATTTGCTATAACATTTGCCATTCAGCTTTTCCCAAACCGGTACTTTGCAGAATACTTGTCAACCAGGTATAAAATGAGACCTAATATAGTCTTGCATGCACAAATTTAAATTAAACCAAATTAAATAAAACTGTGCAGATTTATTTAATGCCAAACTTTTCATTTCCAGTGTCTTTAACTGCTAACATATATATGGAATTGGTTTATTTTCTGTTTTTCTCTCTCATTTTTTTTTTTTTTTTTTTTTTGAGACAGAGTCTCATTATGTTGCCCTCAGTAAAGTGCTATGGCATTGCAACTTGCAGCAACCTCCAACTTCTGGGCTTAAACGATTCTCTTGTCTCAGCCTCCCAAATAGCTGGGACTACAGGTGCCCGCCACAATACCCAGCTATTTTTTGCTGTACTTGTCATTGTTGTTTAGCCGGCCTGAGCTGGGTTCGAACCCAGCTCCCTCGGTGTATGTGGCTGGCACCATAACCACTGTATTACAGGGGCCGAGCCTATATATGGAATTGGTAAGAGGCATGCAGTGCACAGCCTTTCCCAAACTTATTTGAGCTCAGAATCTTTTTTTGTTGTTTTCTTTCTTTCTGGTTTTTTTTTTTTTTTTTTTTTTTTTTCTAACACCATACTTACGAACAACTCCAAAAAGACCAGAGAATGGTTTGGGAAAACTTTGACTACATGGACTATAGAAAAGACATTTTGCAATGTCTTTTCTATAAGCCATGTCCAGCCATGAATACCTTGTCTACCACTCCAAAAGCTGCTATCAGATGAACATGAGTTTGTTCTATAAACTCACACAAATGTTTTCCACTGTCACTAGTGACAGTGGACTAATTCAGCTTCTATGAGTGCCAGACTTGCTGGGCTAATATTAACTACCAAGTTACTCCATTAATTCTAGACAATAACAACTTCTCACCTAAAGAACTTCAAAGTCTCAATAGTCTTTCACCCACACACCAGGCCATAGTTAGCTACTTATTGTTGATTTTTCCATTGAGAGCAAAGGGCACGTCTGTTGCAATGGCCTTTGGTTAGATGCCTGCCCAACTCTCTAGGTAGGCAGTCAGACACTTCTATCTCCAACTAACCGTTACTGACACTGAGGCACACAGAGGCAAATCTCTAATTTATGAAAGTTAGAAAGTGGCATAACCAGGAATGGGACTTGTGACTTGGGATACTAAATAATAAGATCATTCTCCTAAAGGCCTGCTGGTGTAGGCCTCTGAATTGTCATTGAATAATATTCTAGAAGAAAAAAAAAATTGGATAAAAATGATGATAGTAATAATATTCTAGAAGGAAAAAAGATTGAGGTTGAGACTTAGAAAATGACCAAATTGGTCTCTAATTCAACGAACATGAGCAAAAAAATACTCATATGGAAGGAAACATGTGCACACCCAGGACTTTCTGCACAGGGCTGAAGATTTTAACAGTCAAAAAGAATGAAATAAACTCTTTCCGGACTGGAAAAGTGAGAACAGTAAATAGGGACCCAGCCTGCCACAGCTCAAGGGAAGAACATGCATATTGAAATCATTTCTCTGTGGGCTGTTATAAATGTCGGTCCCTTCCAAAGGTTTGAGACAGACTGTGTTATGGTCCATTATTTCACTTACAAGAAACAGTTAACCGTGTCCTCTCTGATTCACCTGGGAAACTTTCAACTTGCTTAGCTTGTCCATGTTGCTGGAAGGGCTTTATTTGTTTCCAGCCACATAGCTTTTACATTTCTTGATTTCATGTATCTCAAAACTTTTGCAATGACCTGTGTAAAACCTCCCTCTGCTGCTGTGCTGTTGAGAGCTGTGCTGGGTATTTCTTCAAATTCTATCATCAAGTACTCTCACTCCTTTACCCACTAAGTAGGCCTCAGGCAGGGACTATCAGAGACATGAAATACTTCATAGATTTAATTTAGGGAAATATTTATCCTCTGAGACTGTGCAGCGTGAAGGCGCAGTTAGAGGACTACAGAGACTTACTTAGTACTGCCGACTACTGCTGTGGGCCATGTGGGGATCGCCTTTTCCCGAGGTTCTTGATCAAACCTGCCAAGCCGGCCTACACAGATCCAGTTACTGCTCCTAGACCCAGTGGGCCCAGGAGAACATTATCCAGGAAGCTGAAATGTTGAAACTCAGAAAAAAGGCTTCCTGAGTCCAAGTATTATCTTAATAAAATACTTTCATTTTGGAAAACAACTAGAATTAGGAGCATTTCCAAGGGAATGTATTTACTCAGCATGGTGATTTCCCAGGAGCAGGAGAGAACCACATAATTTCCTTCAGGATTAAAGAAAAGTCCAGCTAGAAGGAGCCATTTCAATACTTCCACTTACTCAGGGAGACAATCCAGAGAATATTCAGAAAGACACTATCGCTTATGTCCATAACTGTTTAACAAGGCCCCAATTCAGAGCACCTAGTAACAGAACTTATTCCTGCGGCATGTCTAACGTGAGACACAGGATGTCAGAAGTAGAGCCTTAGTCTGTGGACCACCTCCTCATTGCAGAGCAGGCTATAGTGGGACCTGCCCAGATCACACAGCTGAACAGCATCATTGGCAAGAAGTGGGTTCACGAGATAATCCAATCCAGTGCTTCCCAACGTTTTATAAGAAGCAGTAAACCACTGCAACGTAGAGCATGAATTCTGAAGTCAGGCGGCCGGGGAGGGGACCCTGGCTCTGCCATCACTAGCTGTGAGTTGGGCAAGCTCCTTGATCACTCTGTGACATGGGAATAAACGACACTTAGAAAGCACGCAGGGCAGGTCCTAGCTCAGAGTGTGTGCTCCATAAACAGCAGCCATTGGCAGATGCAGGTGAGAGGCAGCCCTGCCCTGACTGCAGGCTTTGCATGCGCCATTGCACTCAGCCTTTCCACTTTATAGAGATTAGAAAACTGCAGCTAAAGACAAGGTTTATCCCATGGCACATGGTATATGTAGAAATAGAAATGGTCTGAAGCTGGGTGTGATGGTGGGCATCTGTAACCCCAGCTACTCGGGAGGCTGAGGCAGGAGGATCATTTGAGCCCAGGAGTTTGAGGTTACAGTGAGCTATCATTGTGCCACTGCACTCCAGTCTGGGTGACAGAGTGAGATCCCATCATGATAAAAAAAGTAATTAATTAATTTAAAAATATAAAAATTAAAAAAGAGAAATGCCCTAAAACATAATATACTAAAAACATTGTGGTGATAGATTTCTGGATTTTCTGACTATAAGTACTATATGTACACACGTTTCTCAACAAACATACATTATATAATTTTACATGTGTAATTTTTAAATAGTAAAAAATTTTAATCTATAGTAGTTAATTAGAATTTTATGGACAATAGATTGCTCAACGTAAGACAATAACCAAAGAACTCAGAGGAATATATTACATTTACATCATTCTCTCCTTTTATCCATAATCCTAGACATAAAATTATAATTTTCACTACCAGAATTATAAACCAAGCCTGAGAGCTTCCAAAGGAGGTCAGAAGAACTGATAATCTCTGGAACATCACTGGGACTTCAAAATCCACCCTGACCCTTTCATCTGTTCCAGTGACATGAAAAACTACTCCATTGTAAACTATCCTGCCTTCCAAAGGCTCCTGCAATGTCTCTGGCACACAGTAGGACTTGTTCAAAGCCGACATTCTCTGGCATGACCCAGTCAACAGCATCGCTGCCTGTTAAGGGTGACCATGGTGAAAGAACAGTGCTGCTTTTCATGGGTACAGACCGGTCACAGTGCCTTTATGGGGAGTGAGACCCTTTAATTCACATTGTGTTGTAATAATGTGGCCCACCTACCTGGGCCACTGAGATCACGACATATGTGTCAGCATTAGCATGTTCTAAGTCAGGGTCAGGAGTTCTAAGTTCTAAGTTCTAAGTCAGGTTCAGAGCCAGAAATGGACTGTTTCAGGCTCTTGGGCTTTGCAGTCCTTGTTGCAACCCCACACTCCTGCCACTGTAGCTTGAATGGGGTGTGGCTATGTCCTCGTAAAACTCTTATTTTCAGAAATAAGCTGCTGGCCCACTGGCCATGGTTTGCCACACTATGTGACACACTCACACAGTTGCATTTGAAGTGTGGTCCCTGGACCAACAGCATCGGCCTCAGAGAGCCTGTCAGAAATGTGGGAGCTCAAGCCTCTCCCCAAACTTATAGAGTTGGAATCTTAGGACACTCCCCAAGGACTTATGCGCATGTTGAATTTTGAGAAACCCTGGTGTAAAAGCAGATTCTCAGGCCTGACTGCTCATTGGTGTCACCTTGGGAGTTTTAAAAATGTACTGATGCCAGAGAGTCTGATTTGTTTATTTGGTATAGGGTAGAATCCATGCACTGGGGTTCTGAAAAGCTCTGACCTATGTGATTCTAACATGTGGCCAGAATGGGGCTTCAATAGAGATGGTCACTGGTCACCTGAACATAGCTAGTCATGACACAGTGATAAAAAATACTGCCTATTAGAAAGGTGAATAAAGTATTCAGCAGCCCTGGTGCAAGCGCTGAGCAAAATGTGCGTTTGGTTATACCTTGGAAATGGACCTGCACCCCTAACCTTGGGGAAGGGGCCAGTGAGAACCTCCACTAAAAAGGGAAGCTGCCAGCTGCCAACTCCCATTGTCTTGAGCCAGCTGCCGTGTGGCTTCCACAACCTGTCCAAGAAAGACAGAGTCCTGGGAGCCAGGCCCAGCCACACACAGGGTAAGAACCCAGACACTATGATTTAGCCCTGGGAGAACGTGGAGATACTTAATGTACTCCATCCAAAAACAGTGATGACTGACAGCTCAGGATGAATCACGTGATCAGAAAGCCTAACCCTTCGTTTCATGACAGAACATATTTATAAAAACAACACAGAGAAGGATGCTGAGCTCCAGATGGAGGCCTTTGAAGATTTCCAGGGGGTGAGGGGAGGCATTACAGCACACATTGCAGCAACCACATCTTTTGTCGAGGGGGAGTGGAGGGAACCACCAAGGCTGAGGCATCCAGGAGAGTTTGAAACACTTCAGAAAATGGGATGCTACTTGTGCAGACGACTGTGGCGCAAGGAGCAGAGGACAGCAATGTGACATGCATGGTGGTGTTCTGCAAACTTGCTCCTGTGGCGTCTGAGAATGTACTACTGAGCGGTTCAGATGGGGATGGAATTAGGAATCCCTGCTTCTCCCTTCAGCCCAAAATTTGCACCCAGCTGCCTCGGGCCTCTCCTGCAGGGGTGCAAAGGCAAAGTCTCTTGAGGTGGTGTCAGCTCCCTTCATCAGCCCCGCTGCTTCCACACTGGCAAACGCTCTGATCTCTGGGGTCTTTTCCAGGTTAGACACACCTTTGGGCTCCTGAAATCAACTTAAGCTTGCTTGCCCATGGATTTACATCCATGGAGTTGACCTGTGCTCATAAAAGTCAGCTTTGTTCTGTTACTCAGCCACAGGCTTGACATGTCTGCCCACTGCCTCACAATTAGCCCAAAGTGAGGGCGATGGGGGTTCTCACACCTGGGAGACATTTCTGGTCCATTATTTTCCAAGTCTGCGGAAAGGGTGGCTTGGAGGCTTTGAGGGAGACATCAGTGTCTCTTCACTGAAATTAGTCAGCATGAGAAACCTCATCAGAGCAAAAAGAGAGGTCAGCATACACTGCATCACCCAAGCTGGGACAGCATATGTATATTTCTCCAACAGGCTGCCCTGGACAAACCAGATATGGGGTCACCCGTCCTGCATCGTGCCTTGTCCTTTGGCAGAATAACGAGATTCGTTGTACATTTGTTTGGTCAGAACAGAGTGCATCCTGCATCCACGAGAACTTCCTAATGTGTACGTTTCTCCAATAGGCCACCTCAGCCTTATCTTGTCACATCTGTTGTACATACAAAAATTACTCTGCCTTTCTCCTATTCAGCTTTGTTTATAAAAAGCTACGGTGGAGTCAGGTTCCTGTTCCTAGGGGGGTGAGGAAGTGCTTCTCTCACAGCTCAGAAGATGATTTATGGCAGAGCCCTGTGATGGAGGCCTCCTAGTACAGATTTGTGCTGACACAGGCTGTGCTCGGGAGCCATTTAGATGTGTAAAAATGCTCTTTTCTAGTGTTTGCAAAATACTGTAGCCTAGATTTCCTCACGTCGTGAAAAGTGCTGCATAAATGCCCTTAAGTGAACGATTTTTTAATAAGCTGCGTAGGGGGATTTAATGCAGGGAGATCTAATAGCTCAGCTCTTAGGACAAGCTGGAGATACAAACCATTTGCAGGCAGGTAAATGTTGACTGGGTTTAAAAAGCGAGAGGTCTCACCTAAGTGGTAGAGAAACGCGGTGTAGGTAGAAAACTGTAGGAAAGCTCCCCTAAAGTGGCCATTTGGGCTTCTTCATACAATTGGGGGATTAAAGAAACAAGTTTTATCCGCTTATTTGCTACATGGCCTTGATGACAAAGCCTCCATTTCCACTTCTGTAGAGCGAGAGTAGCAATCCCCCATCTCCGAGAGGTCCCATCAGACGGTGCTCACGGGGCCTGCTCGGCCCTGTGCAGGGGGTGTCAGAAGCGCCTGATAACTTAGCCAATATTATCGTGTCATTCCGTTACTTCCTTATGAGCAACCCCCCACATGTGTGTACCCCCCTTCATCCCTTCCCTGGGGACACAGTCTGGCCCTCTGTGTTCAGGAGGACCAAGGATCCACAGAAACCTTACCAGAGGGGCCTCTTCATCTGACCATGCTGCGTGAAATCTGCTACCCGAGTCACAGCCCTGCATCCCACTCTAAGCCAGGCTTCACCCTATGCCTGTAGAGCCCTCCGAGTCCACTGAGGCCATCCTAGGCTCACCACCTCATCTCCCAGCTCTGCCTCTCCTCCTTTTGGACTACTCTGGCTCTCAGCATCCTGACAGGAAACGCACACGTTGCTTCTGCTGTTCTCCCCATTCTCTCTCACTGGCAGGTCACTGGGTCCCCAGGGTCTCACTCTGCTCCTTCCCACAGTCCCCCACCTTCTTTAGGTCCCCCAGCCTGGGGGTCTTCGACACTGACTGCTGGTGCAGGCCTGAGTATGAAAGCTGCTCCGCTGTCTGGAATTGAGACTCTGTGCACACCCTGTGCTCCACAGCTCAGGACTTCTGCCTGAAGGTACAGGCTTGAGACCTGTACCATCTTCCCCATCTCTCCACTCCCTGGAAGGTCTCCTGGAGACTGCTTCCTAAATACAGCTCTGGCCCATGAATCCTTGTCTGGGGGTCTGCTTCTGGGCCAGTAACCTCAACAGCGCTTCTCACTGTGGTCGCCTACCTCAGTAGGCTCTGAGCTGCTCTCCTATTGCAAATACTCTCTACCGTAATGTTTTTTTCACTTACCCACTGCCCTCAGTAATCAAAGACGATTGATGATTTCCCCATTACAAACAAGTCAAGGTTCAGATTCTCTAGAATGGTACATGCTGAAATATGCAGGCGTGACATGTCATGATCTACAAATTATACTTGATACAACAATAATTGTGGAATCTGGAGTGTTTTTCATACTACTCTTTTGTCTTTTCTGTGTATTTGTAGATTGATAGAGTGGTAGTGTAGTTAAAAAGTCTCTACATTTATCATTAAGGAAATGCAAGTCAAAACTCTGCCCCAACTTACTAGTGTACAAATAGACAGGAAAGTCAAGATGTGGCATGAAGAACACTTCAGACTCAACAATTACTGTTGTAGTGAGTATAAGCTATAGACCAGGGGTCCTCAAACTTTTTAAACAGGGGGCCAGTTCACTGTCCCTCAGACCGTTGGAGGGCCGGACTACAGTTTTAAAAAAAAACAAAAAAACTATGAACAAATTCCTATGCACACTGCACATATCTTATTTTGAAGTAAAAAAACAAAACAGGAACAATTATAATCACACCACCTCATGTGGCCTGCGGGCCGCAGTTTGAGGACCCCTGGTAGACACCCACACCTATTAGAACAGCTACTATCAAAAAAATAGAAAATCACGGGTGTTCTTGAGGATATGGAGAATATGCAACCCTGGGCACTGCTGGTGGGAATGTAAAATGTACAGCCATCGTGGTAAACAATTCCTCAACAAGACCCAACACAACACAGAATTACCATATGATCCGGCAATACCACTTCTAGGTATACATGCCCAGGAATTGAAAGCAAGAGCTCGATGAGATATCTGTACACTCATGTTCATAGCAGCATTATTTACAATGGCCAAAAGGTAGAAACAACCCGGCGTCCATCGGTGGACGAGAGGACAAACAAATGTGGTCTGTCCATACTATTCAGCTTTTAAAAGGAAGGAGATTCTGACAATGCTACAACATGGATGAACCTCAAAGCTATTATACTCAGTGAAATAAGCCCATCACATAAGGACAAATACTAAATAATTGCATGTCTCTGAGGTTCCTAGAAGAGTCAAATTTATAGGGACAGAAAGTAGAATGGGGATTGCCATGGGCTGGGGGATTTGGACAGGTGGGGAGTTGGTGTTTAAGGGGGACAGAATTTTAGTTTTACAAGACTAAAGAGTTCTGGAGATGGATGGTGGTGACAGGTGCACAACAGTGTGCATGTTACTTAATGCCATTGACCTGTGTGCTTAAAAATGGTTAAGATCTTGGCTGGGTGTGGTGGCTCATGCCTATAATCCTAGCATTCTGGGAGGCCGAGGTGAGAGGATCACTTGAGCTCAGGAGTTGGAGACCCACCTGAATAAGAGAGAGACCCCCCATCTCTAATAAAATAGAAAAACTAGCCAGATGAGGTGGCACCTGTAGTCCTAGGCACTCAAGAGGCTGAGGCAAGAGGATTGCTTGAGTCCAGGAGTTGAGGTTGTTGTGAGCTAGGCTGACACCCCAGCACTCTAGCCTGGGCGACAGAGTGAGACTCTGTCTCAAAAAAGGACAGTGGTTAAGGTAGTTAATTTTATGTTATGTGTATTTTACAACAAAAAAATTTGGGGGGAAAAGTCTCTAATATAGTACAAAAGCCTTCCTGAGTTGCCCCAGCCTATGTCTTCTGCCTTATTCCCCCTACCCTCATACCTCACACTCCAAGCGTCTCAGTCTATGAGCTATCAGGTCAGTGTGACCCTTTGACCCTTACTGTCCCCACCCTGGGAAAGCCACCCTCTCAGCAATGTGCTTCCATTTCTCATGTATTAGGCCCTCCCCATGCTCTGTGGCCTGCTCCAGCTCTGCATTTGGGGAAACCTTTCCTGGGTCGGCTCTGCCTCTCCCCCCTCTGGCTGAGTGGAACTGTGAGGTCTGGTCCTCAGGCATGGCCTTCACTTCCCAAGTGGTTGTGACCTGAGGACCATGTGTGGCCAGTGCTCAGTGCCTGCCCTGCTGTACCATGGAGGGAGGGAGGGACTGTCCCTCCACCTTACCTATGAGTGTAGGTAAGGGCATGTTCGCTTGTTTTTGCATCTTCTGCCTCTTTGCAGAACTTCTGGACCTTTTCAGTTGCTCAGCAAATATCTTTTGAATGGAAGTGGGTTAGAGAGGGAAGAGAATAGAGTCAGGGCTGCTGAGGTTTCCCACACCCTCCCAGGAAGGTCTTGGAGACAAAATATCTCCATGCTTTCAGGCTGGTTGGCAGTTAGCTGTGGGCCCCACCCTTCCTGCCGCCTGCTGTGCCATGAATACCTGGCCCTCCCCAGCACCCACATCTAAGGGGTGACCCTGGCACAGCAGAGAGCCTAGGGCCCTACGTTCTCCCATCTCAGCAAACGGCCAATATGACCCTTTGGTGCCTGTGCCTGGTGCATTGTTAAATAGTTTGTTATAAGTTTCATCGGTGTTGATAACGTCAGGTTAGAACGCACAGAAGAGAGCCCTGGGATGAGAAATCACTGGTATGTGCCTCTCAGACCTTTCTTTTTTACTTTCTGTTTTTTTTTTTTTTTTGACAGAGTCTTACTTTGTCACCCTTGGTAGAGTACCATCGCGTCATAGCTCACGACAACTTCAAACTCTTGAGCTCAAAGAGATTCTCTTGCCTCAGCCTCCCTGGTAGCTGGGACTACACACCTGCCACAGTGCCCAGCTATTTTTTAGAGATGGGGTCTTGCTCTTTTTCAGGCTGGTCTCGAACTCCTGAGCTCAGGCAATCCACCTGCCTCGGCCTCCCAGAGTGCTAAGATTACAGGCATGAGCCACTGCGCCCAGCCCTTCTCAGCCCTTTCATGGACATTTAGCCCTGGGGTCCTGGCAGATGAGACTCAGATGCCCACGCTCCACGGTAAGGGCAAGACAGCCCTGGCAATGAGCAAAAAGTGGTGGGTGCAGCCTCCTGGGCACAGAAGTGCTCTTGGCTCTGTGACAACCAGCAAGGAATGGCTCTGCAAAGCTTTCTACCTAATCGCCTCCCCCAGCTCGACTCTGACAGGTGTGGTCTAGAATCAGAGTCTGCTGCTGGCCAAAGGGCAGACAGTTGTCCCCACTGAGTAGCCGTGCAGAGAGAAAGCACATAGCACATGCAGTGTGTTCCAGGTAACGTCAGAGTTGGGGTCTTTCCTTTCCCTAGAAGAGCAGAAGGATGCCTACTTAGTTTCCTAAGGAGGAGACAGTTTCTTACCTTCAAGTGCAGACACCTTGAGTAACTTTAGGCTGGTTTGGACATGTAGGATTTGAAGCAGAACACAATAACCTAGTTAACAGGATTAATTAGCGCATGAGTCAGGGTAATTTGTCAAATACTGCGATATTGCCTGTCATGCTAATTTTTAAATGGCAGAGGCTAGGGAGGCTGGGAACCAGGATTCCACATCCCCTTGCTAGAGAGAGAAACATCAGAGTCTGGTGATGAAAGCCACAGCCCGTGGCAGAATGCACTTCTGGGCCTCATATCTGTCCATATCTCAGTAAGTTTCCGTATCTCAGCAGGTTTGGCACGAAAGCACTGCTAGTGTGCACACTTGGGGAGAGCTTGAGAGATGAAGCACCTTTGGCTGAGAATAAAGTACACAAGACACACATTCACACATCATATGCCATTTCATGGCAGGTACATGTCCGGATGTTGCATCAAAATAATAAGTTAATGTGAATGTGCTTTCAAAAATGGACAAGGGTTTCAATTATGAGTAAAGAAATGAAAGTTGTGATTATTTTCCTGTCGGCTGAACTGAGTTAACTGAAACACTGCTTTTTTAACAAGAGGGAGCTGTGTTTTCAGCACAAGTAGGCGGCCTCAGATGAGTTGAGCAAAGGCTTTGGCACACGCAGAATCTATCAGCATTTAGCCCTACACGTGGTTACACATCCTTGCTGATTTCATCTCATTTTATTTTTCTGGAAGGGACTTCATGCTGCTACATGAAAATGACATGTTAGTGGTAGGGAAAAGAAAACAACAAAAGGGCAGCTTTCTTGACTGGTTTTTAGTAGAGGGGAAGGTGCTGTGGGAATAGCAAACCATTTCTTGCTACGTGGCTTACAATCGGCCACTTATGGATCTATTTATCTGGAGGAGAAAGAATGACACAAAGGTTCTCTCTGGAATTCCTAGCTGTGGAACAAAGAGCGAGAATTCCATTAGAGGCCATCTGGCCAGGCAGTCACTGCCCCTGACAGCGAACACCCCTCAGGCCCATGAAAAGAAGTGTCAACCGCCTGCTGCCTTAGTTCCTGGCAGCCCGTCACTGGCAAGGGAAGACTCTGGGACAATGCAGTTCCCGTGGCCTTGCTCAGTTTCCCCGGGGATCTGTGCAACCCCGAGAAACACTCCTTTGGAGGACCCACAGAGGGGATGCCACTCCATATTGTCACCCCTTCCTGCCCCGCTGAAACATTTCTTCCTTCCATTACTCTCTCAGACAATATAGTCACTAATGTTTCTTTGATATTTTAAATAAACAGAGCTAAACAAAGTCCTGAGTTTCAAGTTCCCTTAGGCAAAAAAGTTCAGCTCCTTAAACCCAGCCTAGCAAAAAAACAAAACAAAGAGCTGACTGCCTTCTCCCCCATGCCCTCCGCACTCTCTGCCTGGGTGGCAGGTGTCCTCACCTTCTCCCAGGTCCCTGCATCCAGCTGGTATCAACTGGCCTCAGTCCAGTTCTGCGATCCTGTGTTAGCCCTTCCTCTCTTTCCACATGCCCACAGCCCAAACCTGCTCCCTGCCTCCTTTCCTGCCCCAGTGGACACTGTCCCTCCCGGAAGTACCTCTTCCACGTCTTCCCAGGTGCACACTGGGGCCAGTCGCTCCTGCCACCGTCACACCCAACACAGGTGTGTGTGTACATACACTCAGCACAAACTTATGCACCACACACAGCACATACTACACACAAACAATACCCCACACCCAACATACACCCAACACACACCACATATAGCACATACTGCACACAAACAACACACCACACACAACGCACACACCGCACAGCATATACTGCATACAAGCAACACAGCACACACACACAACACACATACATAGCACATTCTGCACACAAACAACACAGCACACACAACACACACACAACACACAACACACTCCACACACAGCACATACTGCACACAAACAACACACCACACACATACAACACCCAACACACATACATAGCACATTCTGCACACAAACAACACAGCACACACAACACACACACAACACCCAACACGCACCGCACACAGCACATACTGCACACAAACAACACACCACACACATACAACACCCAACACACACACGACACATAGCACATTCTGCACACAAACAACCCAGTACACACAACACACACACAACACACACCACACACAGCACATACTGCACACAAACACCACACCACACACACACAACACCCAACACACACACGACACATAGCACATTCTGCACACAAACAACACAGCACACACAACACACACTCTGTACCTATCACAAAGCACACATACAATGCACTTAATACCCACACAATGCACACATATCACATGCAACACACCCAACACATATACACCACACATAACACATACCACACACAAACAACACACACTACACTTAACGTACAACCCAACAAACACCCAACACCCAACACACACAACACAGATGTGCTACACCTAATACCCAACACTTACCCAACACAACCAATGCACAAACATGGCACACACAACCACCCAACATATACTGAACACATAACACATACTATACACAAAACACACACTGCACACATAACACACCTAACACATAAGCACACCACAGAGAATATCCCATCACACACTGCACACATAGCACGCACAACACGCTCAGTGCAGAGCCACCACACGTGACAAATAGAACACACAAACACACCACACACATCACACAACACAACACAACACAACACACATAGCTCACACACATACTTACAAGCCCCAGCTCACTCTAGCCCACTTCTCTAACCTCTTCTGCCCTAGTCCCCTGCTCCAGAAATGACACATTTAGGGACAATTTGAAATAAACTTATCTCTTGCAGTGAAAAGAAGTTTTTAATGGAATATTTTGGTTGTGTTTATTCTGTAGATGATGTATACACACACACACATATACACATTTCATTTCACATATATGAAATGTTCTCTGTATATGTGAAGAGGAAATTGTTCAAATGCAGACTCTGCCCTAGCAACTTTGGAGGGGATTTGGGGGTGAAGCTCCTGTGGGATTTAAACAACCCACTAGGTCCACTAGCCCACTGTGGACTCCTCTGTTACAGTACCTACCACAGCAGCTGTGGTCCTCCATCACCTATCTGTCACTGGGTGAAGATTCATCATGGGGCAGGGGTCATGTCTTCTTCATTGCACGTATTCAGTGGTCAGCATGGAGTGTGAGCTGGGTGTGGATCTCCTATGATCCCCTATGTTGAACCAGGATATGAGCGCTCTTCTGGTGGGAGAGGGGGTATTGTGGGATGGTGATGCTCAGGGATTTGGCTCTGAGCCATCATGAGCCTGCATTTGCAAGTAGTTCCTAAAAGTAATTTACAGGTAAACTTTCAAAATCCTTCAGGCAAAACGTTTTTTGAATATTTATGTGGACTCCTTAAGCCAATCCACACCACTTTGGACTTTTTGAAGACAACTGGGACAAAGGGAAGCCTAGGGGAGATTGCCAGGATCTTGTGATGGGATTGAAGAATTTATGAAGGCCTAATTTTCCCCAAATATCTTCCCCCTTCACTTGGCTGTGGTTCTCAGCCCTGGCTGCACATTATAATCATCTCGGAAGCCCATGCCTGACATTCAAAGCTTCCACCAAAGACTCTGGTTCTGTGGTCTGGGGTTGGGCCTGGGTACTAGTTTTTTAAAAGCTCCTCAAATGATTCTGCAAACTAAAATAAAATCCTAAGCCTCTCACTGACTGAACAGACCCTCTCCCCTGGACAGAAAGACCCCAGAGAAATATTAAAACTGAGTTTTCATGTGAAAACCCTAAATTAGTTTCATAGTAGGGGTGAGTACATTGGATACTTTTTCTTCCATTCTTGGGATACTTTCTAGGTCTTTCAACAGTTAAATGTTGTACATATACAAAAGAAGGCTGTGTTAAAGTAGAGAATTGTTTTAATACTGTGAAAACTACTCCAAGAGGATTATGGGAAAGCCTTAGATGTTACACACAAAATGATGTAGTTACAGACAAATTTCATTGGAAGGAAATGTCCAAATGAATCATTTTTTCCAATTTCAGTGTTGTTAAGATATGTGATTCAATAAAGGTGGTAATGATGGCATTTGAGCATAAAATTATAGACAAGATGGCAATTAAATAGAATTTATTTTATAGAAATACGAAAAAATCATACTTTTAAGACTAACTTTTCAGTAGAAACTACAAAAATGTCACATCCTTAGTATTTTCAAAACAAGAGGAGCACTACCCAACAATTGGGAAAATAAAGACAAAGGAAGGAAGAAAATGTACAAATTAACCACAAAAAATGTAAATTGAAATCAAAATCTACTTTTTCAATTATATAGTAGCAAAGATTGCAAAGATTAAAAAAATAAAAAAGGGCTTAGTATTGGTGAGCATGTAGAGTACACATTAAGGCAAGCCCCTAGAATAACTTAAATTGGTATTCTGTCTCTAAAATGATTTGACAGCATGTCTATATTCTTTGATCCAGAGGTCTTATTTCGAAGGAATGATAAGAAATTCATGGTACTCAGTATTACATGTAACTACTTTCCTAAGGTTGTAAGAAGAAGCTAGAAACAGTTGTAGAGAAACCACTAGACAGTAGTGGCAAATCCTATACCCTTTTGTCAAATATTTAATGATTTATGAACATGCTCATGATCCAAGTAAAAGAAGGTATAGAATCATAGATGGAGTACTATACAAGTGCAATATTATACGACTTACAGTATTTTAGAAGATAGGAAATGCATCAAAATGTTCATGATTATCTTTGGATTGCAGGATGATGGTGACCTATGAATTTTATTATTGCTCTTAAATTATTATTATTTCACAATCAGAAACAATGGGACATTATTTTTTTCAGGCTGGAAGCCTTGAGAGAGAGAGGGGAGCTCAGCTTATAGTCCCCGTGGTTTTGGTCGCCCAGGGGGCTGTGATTTGGTCAGTTGGGCATGTAATTTGTGTGAAGGTTTGATAAGCCAGGGAAGAGAAATCGTGAAAAGTCCATCAGGGCCAGTCCCTATGGAGAAATGACCCGAACAGATGTTCACCACTTAACTGCTATAACCTGTGAGGACTGGGGGAGGTGGAAAAGTGTCCCTGAGAGGAGAGGTGGGTGTTAGGTTCCAAGGTGTTATTGCTGGGCAGTGAGTGCCTACCTATAGGATCATAGAGAAAAGCTGAGATTTGGTGTGGGAGAACAGGCCATAGGGACCAGTACTGGGAACTGAAGTCGGAGGCATAGGGTCAGAAGTAAATTTGTCTAGAGAAGAGAGCAGGGCAAAATCAGTTCTAGAGCAATGGGCTGTACCTGTGTTGATGTTGGGAGGTAAGGGGGAATCTGGGTACCTGCCTGGACCACTAGCTGGTGCTTCCTGGATTCCTTTATGAATTATTTCCAACGAAGTGCTTTGGGCCAGCACCAGGTAGGTAATGCTAAAAACAGTAACGATGTCAAAGGCAAGTAGAAGAGCAGCAGCCATTGGTGTGGGGAGATGGATGGAGTTTGAGGAACAGGGGTGGAGGCCAGTGGGAGGACCCAGAGGAGCAGAAGGAAGAGAGGTGGGAAAGTAGAACGGGCCGTCTTACTCAAGAGCGATTGCAAGGTACTCCAAGAATGCAGTGATTTAGGGGAGAGAGATGAAAAGCTAGAAATGTAGCCATTTATTTATTAGAGACCATTCTTCATGACTTCCCCAGCCTTGTGCATCCTGGCAAATGCAAAGACATTAAGAATAATGGGAATAATGAGGATCAAACACTTACTTAAGTGTCTGTGTCTCACAGTAATACCATGAGCAAGGAAATATGATTTTATAATTTATATTTTAAGATATATTGATAATAGAAAATGATCAAATTTTTAAGCCTCAAATATAGTGATAGATAATTCACCTTCCCTCATCTTTGAAAGTTGTATCATTTCCACATTGAACAATTACTTTTGGAAAAAAATTATTATAAAAGAGGATAGATTCACATATACTTCATTTGGGAATGGAACAAGTTTGAATAATAATATGAAATACTATACATAAAATTTAATTGGTCTTTCTAACACACTATCACACTTTCTAGCACATATTTCTTTATCCAATTTATAATCGTGAAACAGAAGCAACTTATTTTAGACTGGGTCAATAAATAGAATTGCAGGAATTCATTCTTCCATTCACTCATTATTAAACTACATTTATTGAGCATCTGTATCAGGCACTGGTCAAAGAGCCAGAGTTTGGGAATGAACCAAGCAGACAAGATCTTGCCTGGTGGAATTTATATTTCATGGAGGCAAGAGATAGTAATGTGCAATTTTTTTTAGTTTTGATTAACTCTGTATGGATTTTAAAGTAGAGTGATGTGATAGAGACTTCTGGGTGGCTATTGCACATCAAGGGAAAAGGAATCCGCCCAGTGTGTATTTGTGGCAGGGTGGGGTGGGCATGCCCCGTGGAAGTGGAGTGACTGGGGAAGGTGAGGTGGCCAGAGAGGCTGGCAGAGAGGAAGACAGAGCAGTGTCGGCCAGGGACAGGTGGCTGGACTTGGTTTTGATGGCTGTGAGCAGCAGGGGGTACTGTGATCTGCTTTATATTTTTAAAAAATCACTCTAGCTGCTGTTGAGTCTAAGGTGGCAAGAGGGGAAGCAGAGAGGATGCTGGGAGGTGATTGAAATAGGTATCTGAGAGGTGCTGATGTCTTGGGTGATGGTTATGGAATGACAGATGGGGAAGTAGAGGAGGTAAGTTAGAGATACCCATGGGTGTCCACTGGTAGCTTATGTGTACATAGAAGGGATGGGGACTAGCCTTGGGTAGTCCAGAGATGTAGTGCAGAGCCAGCAAAGGAGGCTAGGGTGTGGTCTCTCTAAGATAAGAGATGAAAGTGTTTCAAAAGGGAGAGGACAAGACACAGTTCAGCAGCAGCAGCAGATACAGGCCGCACTGCTGTGCAGACCAGTTAACTTGAGCCCAGGAGCTGAGAGTACTTTGCTTCACAACTTGGCCCAGTGCTCACATAGATATCAACCTTCTAAAGACTGGGTGGGTACAAGGAGGAAAGATGTTCACACAAGTGCTTTTATTTGACAACTCAGTAGCTTAGTGCAATTATAGGTAACAAGTAATTTTCTTATGATACAGATATAACTTTAAACTAGAGTAATATAGTAGGGAGTGGGTAAATTCATGTAGTATTAGACTGAGAAGGAATCTGAAAGGTTTTGGTCTAACAGTCTTTTTATTTTGCACATGAGGGAACTGAGAGACAGAGTATTAAAGAAAAGTTGTTCAACATCATATAGTAGTTAGTGAAAGAGTCAAAGCTGGAACCTTGGTCTGTAACTCCTCAGCCAAGTATGTCCTTAACACCCTTGCATACCTACACACACTTATATGTGATCTTATCACTGGGTGATGATTATTTGCTTGCAAAAGTGGTTTAAAAGACTAATCCTGAAAAAATAAACTCTCCTGGAACATTTTGTTTTTTTGGACCAAGTCTCACTGTGCTAGAGTGCAGTGGAGTCATCACAGCTCACAGCAACTTCAAACCTCTGGGCTCAGGTGATGCCCCTGCCTCAGCCTCCTGAGTAGCTGGGACTACAGGCATGTATCACCATGCCTGGCTGATTTTTCTGTTTTCAATAGAGATGGGATCTTGCTTTTGCTCAGGCTGGTGGTAAGTAATCCTTCCACCTCGGCCTCCCAGAGTGCTAGGATTATAGACATGAGCCACCACACCTAGCTCTTGTAGTGTTTTTAAAGGTTTATTTGATTTATAAAATTTCAGTTGACATTTCTTTTACAAGAAGTTCCTTTATGAAGTGAGTTACATTTACTATCTAAGAAGAAAAAAATCCTTTATTTCTTCTAAATCAAAAACGTTAGCATTAAAAAATAACACACACACACTCACACAACCCAAAAAGAAATTGCATTCGCAACTTGGAAGGCTTAAAAAAGTGTTAGCATAATAGATCTCTGCATTAGGCTGTTCAATTTTATTCTATTTTTATATTAGAGACAAGAGTTTATTCCACAATAAATATCATTAGTATTTTCTATTGCTCTTTTATTTGTGCTTGAACATGAACTAGAGTAGACGCAGATAAAGTCAGATTTGGCATGTACTACAGAATCTGGTATCAGGCAACAAGACCAAGAAGAAATATTTAATAAATATTAAATAAAATTTATTTAATAATATTTAATAGTCTTAGAATAGTTATACAATGTGTTGGACCATAGAACATCAAGTGTGCATTTGTTTAGATCATTTTTCATTATGGTCTCCAAGTGAATGAAGCATTATCATCTAGACATTTTCAGTGCTGCTGCATTGTATAACTCCAGAACATCATTCCCATTGAGCGCTGGGATCCAGGAGCTGCTGTTCACATGGACTATGATATGTTCATCGTTTTCCCTGGAGCTGTGCAAGGCATGGCCTTGGCTATCTCCATTTTTCTTATGTAAAGCATCATGAAAATCTAAAATAACTTTTTGTAGTATTATTAAAGTATAATAAATTAACAGTATTTGAAAAGAATCTGGTAAATTTTCTGATCACAGTGTTGGGATAAGACAATAGGGAAAAATCTACACATTGACGAATAGAAAAAGATTAGAACAGGGAGTTGTCGGAGAGAAGAGAAGAGATAATGACTCTTAAAGTGCTTCAGATCACATCTCTTAAAGTAGATGTTGTACTGAAATATAATCCCTTCAGCATCAAGGGTTTAACATTCTACTGTTTCTGCTTAAAACTGTGGGATTTCTTCCTCTGACTGATACGCATACAAATTGGACCCTAAGCTAAGTTAGGAAAGAAGTTTAAAACAAAATTTAGACTTTAAGTGATTGAAGGATTCTGATATAAGGATTTAGTTCATATTTTTTTTTTTTTTTGAGACAGAGTCTCAATGCCATGGTATCACAGCTCACAGCAACCTCAGACTCTTGGGCTTAAGTGATTCTCTTGCCTCAGCCTCCCAAGTAGCTGGGACTACAGGTACCCGTCACAATGCCCAGCTATTTTTTGTTGTTGTTGTAGTTGTAGTTGTTATTGTTGTTTGGCAGGCCCGGGCATGTGGCCAGAACCCTAACTAGTAAGCTACAGCCGCCAAGCCCACCAAATAGTTTTTTTAAAGCCTAAATATGCAATTTGTTTGTCTCTCCCTGAAATTTCTAAGGCAAATCATGCCTAATAAAAAGACAAGGATCTTTTATGGATGAAGTAAAAATAACACTCACAGTAATATTAATCAAAAAGTGGACAGCACTTTCTTAAGTTCTAAGTACTTTAAAAATATATTAATTCTCACCACCAACCCTCTGATGTAGGGTATATTGTTATTTCCATTTTAAAATGCAGATGAGGAATTAAGATGTCACTTAATTAAAAATGGAATCATTCTAGAGGAAAATGAAGGTAAATCAACCCTTAGATTGAGTAAATTCTGAAGATAGGTGGTTCACATAGCTCACAAGATTTTGGTAATTTAAGCGTACAAGAATAAGACAGTTTATCTTATGACAAGGGTAACAGAATAACTCGAGTCAAATCAGTGAGATCAGATTTGTCAGAAAAATGATTTTGTCTCTGATCCCTATTGACCTTGCTGCCTAGTCTTGGGTTGTGTTTATCGTGGGTCCTGATAAACAACAATTATACTCAGTCAGGGAATCTTAACTGAATGTTGGCTGGGGATTATGGCTCATGCCCGTAATCCTAGTACTTTGGGAGGCCAAGGCAGGAAGATTGCTTTAGATTAGGAGTTCAAGATTAGCTACATCAAAAGCAAGACTCCATCTCTATAAAGAAGAGAAAAATTAGCTGGCATGGTGATGTGCACCTGTAGTCCCAGCTGCTGGGGAGGCTGCGGCAGGAGGATCACTTGGGCCCAGGAGTTTGAGGTCGCAATGAGCTATGACTGTGCCACTGCACTCCAGCATGAGTGACAGAATGAGACCCTGTCTCTAAAAAAGAAAAAATAAATATATAAAAAAGCAAATGTGGAGATTACTCTAAATTTATGCGTGCTGCCATTTTGAAGGGAATAAGGAAGGAGCCTTAAAGAAAGGGGGGAAATGGTATGTGTTATGCATCTTAAAACTGAGACCGTATTTTAATTCTCAGAATGTTATCAATTTTTTTTATAGATTACTGACAATTATGCATATCGATGCTATTAAAATATCATTTTTAAAGTTGATTGGTATTCTAAAGTAGATAGCTATATTAATTTTTGTCAATACCTTTCACAAAAGGTCTGTTGTAATAAAAATTCCTGAACACATCTCTTACATGTGGGTAGGGTCACATTATTTTCAGACGCTCCCCTGGATTGGAGTTGGGCCCATTGCTCTCAAGCTACCAACTCTTGGGTTTTGTGACCCTGGCATATTGAGGTCCATTGTCTGAATCTGCCAACATCTCCCTTGTTATTTTAATTTCCTATGATGTCTGTAGTGTGCAGTGGAATTTCAATGATCTATATACTTTCTATGATGAGAAGGGTTCCCTTGCCATGTGAGTTACCCATGCAGTGTTTGGAAACATTGAGGAGAGCAGAGGACCTGTGTCCTGCATGACACACTGTGCTCTTCAGAATTGGACTGTGGAGAGATACTTTCTTTTTCAATAGACCTCCAAATTGCAATGCAGAAAGATCCTGGCATTGTTTTTTCAATAGCAACTTTTTGCTTTATATTTGTAACACATGAGATAGAAATATCAGGCATTAACTCCAATTTAGTTTATAATCCTTTGTGGCTCACTTGCTTCCCAACTTGGAGAAATCCATTTCTCTCTCTCTCTCTTTCAGATTCTCACTTTCTTCATTTTCAAATGGGGATAATAGGATTGTGATGAGGATAAAATGTGTATTAATCAATTAATTAATATCTGTGCCTGAAATATATTTAAAACTGGCTAAATGCTAACTATTATTTAAAGTAGCTAGCTCATTTACTATTGAGTTCAAGTGAAATAGTGCATATAAACCTTAAAGATGCTACACAAACTTCAGGTACTTTCAAATAGATTATTCCAGGCAATGTCCTTATCGATAGTTTACTTAAACCCCATAACAATAACATCTGACTTTTTTTTTAATTCATGCAGTGCCAGCAATATTAACATCATAAGCCTGACTATTACCCCATCTCAACTTAATTCATTAACAAATACAGATTTGTTTACAGTGTTCTAAAATTGAAAGATTTAACAATCAGAGAAGTGACATTTAACCCACCCACAAGTGACTAAAGATCTGTTACACAGGTACTCAACTTTTGATAAATGTAAACATAAGCAACATAATCTTTGAAAACACAAGGAAATAAAACTTACTTGAAAACTTGCAGTAAGTTTCTGGGATCAGTTATCACTTTCAATTCTTTGTCATGTTAATGACATTTTTGCCCTGCTTTCTTCCTCCCATTAAGTTTTCCATCTCTTTTGAGTTAATACATGATGGAAAATGCTCTGGAAGTTAGAAACACCCGCCCCTGAAAATATACTTCTAATTTAAGTCTTCACAGTAAAACTTGACACTTAGAAACAGACTTTGTCAGGAACCCAGACATCAGGGTCAAAGCCTAGAACAAAATGAATAGGAACAATTGGCTTGGGCTTGGTGGGGAGAGAATGGGTGTCTCAGTGCAACTGGTCGAAGTAATTGATTTTTCCTAAGGCAAGTATGATTCTAGTCTTCGGAACTGCCAAGCTTTTTCAAGTTTTAATTTGCTAAGAATTATTTTTAAATATAAAGTGCAGCATGAGAAAATAAGCTAGAATGTTCTTTTCAGTAGATTTTGGGGTTACAATCTCAGTGCTTTAATGCTTTTCTTGGAAAATTAAACCTAAGATTATTGTTGGAAGATATGGTCCCCCATTGAAATAATGTCTGTATAAAATGTACATTATTTCATTTACACATACACCACGTGTACATGTGTGTACATGAACTTACAAATATGTTTCATGCAATGACAGAAAACCAGTTAACAGTGGACCAAAAGCTGCTCCATCCTTACATATGGACTACTGGTGTCTGTTCCACTTTCTCAGTAATATATGTTTTACCCTTTGGCCAGACAGAGTGGATCTGAACTTAGAAAGATACCTTGAAAATAAGAATGAAAGGAGTGGATTTTGAATCGGTAATGATCTTCCAGAAGGATTCAGTCACAGCAAGGAAAAACAAAATTCCACAAATAAACAAATCAACAAAAGTCTATCACATTTGACCTCTAAGATATGTGAATTGGCTGCTATATGGGTGATAACTATGAATTTAAATTCCTCAAAAAACAATATTTCAAATATCTTTCACACTGTTATTCAATATACTTTGAGTCATTAACAGACTATGAAGATTTGTGTTATGTAGCTGTAAAAATTTTTCTAATTAGTTTCAAGTTTCTGCAACATTTGACTTGAAAGAAAAATATATAAAATCACTTTCCTTTTACATCAAATCAGCGATATGCTGTATTATGTTTTGCTGTACATATGTTTTAGGCTGTGACTGTGTGCAGTATGTTCAGCCATGATACGTCATCCCTCAGTCTAAGCTGTGCTACCAGAAGTAAATTTCAACCCATTCTGGCCTCCGCTATCCAGGAAAGGACAGCTGATAACCTAGTCACGCTTCCACCATAGTTGGATTGTAAACCAGTGATGTGGTTAAACAGTGCAGCTTCTTAGCTGCTGTCACTTGGCACGTTGAACATTCAGTCAGTGGAGTTCCTTTCTTCTGCTGTAAATTCAAAATGGTCCATGTTGAAAATTCATCACCAGAATGAAGTAAATGTGAATTTCTTGAGCTCTTGCAGCTACTCAGATTGGATCTTATCTGTTCTCAATATGCAGAGATTATAGGTTTAAACTCCTACACTGCTGCTGAAACAATGACACCAACTCAAAGCATAAATGCGGCCGATCTAAATTTAGTCAGGTGGCAGTGGGATTCTCCTAGAGAAACGATGCCTGTCTTTGTGCTAGGAGGGATGGGGAAACGTAGCTAGTCACACACTGATGTAAACTAGTTTTGCTCTTGAAAAACTGTGTAATGTGCAGTCTGCATCAAGTGGCTCTGACATCACAGCCTCTTCTCCCAGTGCTGGTCACTGTGTAAAAAGTTACATTAGATATTGACTACCAAATCGGAAGGAGACACTTTTGAATTTTAAATATACAATTTATATATGCATAAAGATCCACACATACAATATAATTTTTATATGTTAGCCTCTACCACTGAAAGATGTTGTTGTTGTTGTTGTTTTTGTCTTGAAGGATCAGTCATGGCAGGTGTGGAATCAGAGGCTTGGGTTCAAGTCCTAACCCTGCCCTAATAACCCTGTGATTGTAGACAAGGCTCTTAACTTGGAGATTCAGTTTCTTCTGCTGTGAAATGACTGCACCTCCCCTGATTGTATTATCCTTACAACTAAATGACATCACAGTAAAATACAGTAATGGGCACAGGGCAGATGCTGGTCCCTGATTGCTCTGGTTAGTTGATGTGTCTGCCCTCATTCTGTGTGCCAGAGGGTGGCTGTTTACAGGGTGCCTGCCTGTATACGACTTTTCTGATGAGAATTGCTTCAGGATATTTTAAATCTGCCATCTGTGATGAGGTGCTCAGAGTCTTTGTCCTTTCTGAAAACATCTTTTGGAAAGATTTTGTTTTTTATTTTTATTGTTTCAGGTTAATTTGAAGGTATAAAGAATAAGGTTACAATGTTTAGACTCTACATTTGTTAGATAGAGTCCTTCTTATAAGTATGTCCTGCCCCAAGAGGTGGGCCATACACCCTAACACTGTGCCCACTAATGGGAGCACTCCCGTCCCACCCCCTCCTCCCTTCTCCTCACTCCCTCATTCCCCCTTCCCCACTTCGAATTGACCTGAGTTTTTCTCTTATGTAGGTGTGTATTAAATCATCTACTGCCTTCATATTAGTACATTGGATTCTTGCTCTTCCATTCCTATGATACTTTACTAAGAATGTATTTCAACTCCATCCAGGTTAACACAAAAGATGGAAAGTCTTCATCGTTTTATGGCTGCATAGTATTCCATGGTATACATATAGCACAGCTTATTAATCCATTCCTGGGTTGGTGGGCATTTAGGCTGTTTCCACATTTTGGCGATTGTAAATTGAGCTGTGATAAACAGTTTAGTGCAAATGTCTTTATGATAAACTGATTTTTTTTATTTTTTATTTTTTTATTTTTTTTAAGTTCTGGGTAGATGCCCAGTAATGGGATTGCAGGATCAAATGGGAGGTCTAATTTGAGTTCTTTGAGGAGTCTACATATTTCCTTCCAAAAAGGTTGTATTACTTGGAAGTCCTACCAGCAGTGTAAAGGTGTGTGTCCCTTCTCTCCACATCTGCACGTCAGCATCTGCAGCCTGGAGACTTTGTGAGGTGGGCCATTTTCACTGGGGTTGGGTAATATCTCAGGGTGGTTTTGAATTGCATTTCTCTGATAATCGGGGTGATGAGTATCTCTTCAAATGTTTGTTAGACATTTGTCTCTTATTTTATATCTTAAATAATTTACTATCCCTACTGACATAAAAATTCGGAGGGAGACATGATTTCCATGGAGACCCACAGACACTGTAACTTCCTATGACCTCACATCAGCGCAGATGACCTAGGTGATTAAACACTGAAATATTTTTGAGGGACCAGAAACATCAAAGAAGCAGGGACTATGTAGTATCCCCAAGAAGGAAGTAGCAGCAATCCACAGCCATGAAGAAAGAGCCAAACCTCTCCACGTAGCACCAGCTGCCTAAGTGGGCCATGCCTGCAGGGTGGGGGGGTGGGCAGCCAGCCGAGGAAACCAGAACACAGAGCTCCTAAGAAGACCTGAAGTCTAGCCCCAAGTCTGCCTTGCGCTAATTCCTCATCTGTTCTCTCTGAATCTCAGCTCCCTTTTTCTCAAAAATGAAAGTCATGGGTGACGCCTGTAGCTCAAGGAGTAGAGCACCGCCCCCCCCCCCCAAGAGGTGATGGGCTCAAACCCAGCTACAGCCAAAAAAAAAAAAAAAAAAAGAAAAGAAAGTCATGGGCCTGTTTTGCCGCTCTTAGAGGGTGGTTGAGGGAGCAAAGTAAGATGTTGGTTTTGGATGGCCCTTCTGGTTACCTTTGTGTCGCTCTGAAATCACATACTTAGGGTTATGCAAGGCTCAAAATGCAGCCTCAGACTCACTTTAACTCTCTGGTGTTTCAGTTCTGAAATGTACAAGAATTACCTGGCATGCTAGTTTAAAATGCAGATTTCAGGACCTCCCCTTATGAATTTTTAGTTTATTCGGCCCATGGCAGTGCCAGGGATCTGCATTTTAACAAACATATGAGTTGATTGGATAGAACTGGTCCTTAGACTACA
Source organism: Loris lydekkerianus (assembly GCA_963574355.1). NCBI lineage: Eukaryota > Metazoa > Chordata > Mammalia > Primates > Lorisidae > Loris > Loris lydekkerianus. Next base: position 44,438 of record CAUYPK010043519.1, read on the forward strand.
ATTTGAAAAATATTGTTCTGACTCAGAAGAGGCCAGACCAATGGGGATGGTTGTGTTTTGAAGGATTACTGAGAAGTAATAAAGTGGAAAAGTATATATTATAGACTGGACACTTTGATACCTACACTATACTCTAAAATGTGGAAAGTTTATTAAAAATGAATAAGGTAAAAATTTTTTTTAAAAGATTCTCTAAGCCTGTAAATTAGCTTTTCTATGCCCAAATGAAGTTTTTAAAGGTGAGATAAGAAAAGCAGATTTGTTCTCAGTAGAGTGCATAAAGTCACAGCTCCAAATATTGTATTTGCTTTGATACACTTACAAAGCTGGCAAACAAAATATAATTTACATCACACAGAAAATACTATATTGCTCTTGAAAGATTAGCTGCCTTGTTCAGGATTGCCCCAATTATTAACTATCTTTAGTTCATTAAATCCAAGGCTATATAGGAGAGGGGGGAAAGCTTCTTGAGCTGTGTGGACAGATTCAAGCATTTTAAGGTTCTCATCATGGTACCCTTTCTCTCAAATTTTGAGTTGAAAGATTCCTTTTAAACTTGTATATTTCATTGAAATTAAGTGGATAACCTTTCTGAAATTTTGTCTTCTATTCCTTGTCCATTTAAAAATTGCTATAAAGTTAGATTTGGGTTGAAAGTAAAGTTGTGATTTTAAAATCAGTATGGATTTTGGATGTGCAAGTGGCATGTTTATGACCAACAGGAAAACAGCATCACATATAATAACCTCAGGAGTGTTAAGAGTCACTTGCACCAGGCTTCTTTTACTCCTGCATTTATAGAAGTTTTTTTTTTTTTTTTTTTGACCAGGGCCAGGTTTGAACCTGCCACCTCTGGTATATGGGGCTGGCACCCTACTCCTTTGAGCCACAGGCACCACCCTGGAATTTTTTTAAATCACCAAAGTCAGGCATACTTCAATATACCTTAGTATAAAATTCTCTAGCTTTTTTTCATTCAGGTCTCAGTTCAGATATTAAATACTGTTCTAAGTGTGCATCACATACTATCCCATGTAAAGAAACCCTTTTCTGTCCGTAATTTGGTTTTATTTTAATGTCTGAAATTTTCCTATCCATTTATCTCTTTATGTAGCATTTTCCACTTCCCTCTAGAATGTAAGGTCTGTGAGACCAGGGATTTTGTCTATGTTACCACCCTTTTCTGTGCCTGAAACTATGTCTGGAGCACAAAGTGAAATTAATAAATACTTAATGAAGATATGGAGAAGGGGAATTGATATAATAGGCACAGTTTTCTCAGGGCTCTGAATTCTGTCCTTTGCCTATTACTAAAATATGATGGAGGAGATTTGGAGGGGCTTAAATGAATCTCACGGCTCTCATACATTCCTTAACTAAATGGTTTCCAGAATTATTTTCTCTTCTAAAATTTCTCTGCACACCCTGAACCAGGTTTCTGCTCTTCATTTGATGTGTGCAGACCAGGACCAAGTAGCCAGTGGAATAGCCATTGAATGACTAAGGGTCTCTTGTAAGAAATGCCCACCACCGAGGATGCTCCAGGGGTCACTGCCCATTCTCTGCATCTCCAGGATGCTACTCTGTGCTAATCAAACGCTCTGGTTTCCACTCCACATCAAGTAGGTGAGGGATATTTCAGGGCAAGGAAGCAGATCCTTCTTTTCAAAGAGGAGAGTCCTTCGAGTTTCTCTTGGGCTTGAATGGAGGAAGCAGTACAATCTGACTTGGGCCCCTGAGCCCTGCTTTCCTAAAATGATGTTGCCTTGCCTCCATTCTAGATCCTGCCCTTCCATCTAGATCCTGCCCTTCCCATCTTCCTCTTCCTTCTGAAACACACATTGCTGAATGCCTGTCTTGGTTTGGGAATTAGAAATATTAGTGTTTACTTTCAAAATATACTGGGGAGGAACTGTCATCTTGGGAAGGCTGGAGGATCAGAGCAATGTTAGATCATTAGATTACCTGCTTGTCATTTAGTCTGGCAGTGAGTGGAGCTTCAAGATAAGGTTTGATTGGTCAAGAAGAAGGAGGTATGGGAAGTTGGGAAACCAAGTGATATCTACAGAATTGGTCCAAAAAAGGGTGTACAGGTTTCAGGCAGAAGGGGACATATGAACAACTCCTCACTCAAAGAACAGGAGGAATGAGACAGACAGGAAAGGGCACAGGCCATCGGGCCATCCTCCAGCCCTGTAGGACTCACAGGTGTGTCCAGAACCGACCCTGCTTGTGAGGGACCTCTGGCTTGTGTGCCTTTCCCTTACTTCTAAACTCTCCATCTACTGGTTTTATCAGAGGCGAACTTCTTCCTCCTCCTCAAAACAAAAAAACCATAAATAACCTATTAAAAATAGAGCGATGTTTGGCAGGTGCTGTCTACAGCCTATTTTAGAAAACACACACCATAATATTGCCTAAGCAGTGTCTCGGGCTCTTCAGTGAGGGATAGGACTGTGGTGGAGCGACTTGAGGGCTCACAGTGTGGAGCATCAGCAGTGACATCTGGAGTCTTCATCATGCGGGTGCCTGTGCGGCACACCCTCCCACTCACCTTGGTCCTACACATGCTGCTGTCTCTCCTACAGTCCCTGGTGTCGCTGCATCTGTATGTCGGGGAAGCTAAAAATATCCGCAGAGATGGCAGTGGAGACTGATGTTATCTCATAATTTTTATGAGCTGTAAAGAAAAAGAAAGATCCCAAGAACTAACATCCCACATTACTCAAGTTTTTGTAGGATTTAGAAGTGGAGATGTAGGTTAAAGATCAAAACCAAATAGTGACCCCAAATTATTTTTGAGGTCTGATAAAGAATCAGGGAAACTCTTCCCTTTTGATTGACAATTAATTTACCCTGAAATACTGTAAAAATAGGAATGTTGCTATTGTCATGCATCCATCTAGTTGATAAAACTAGATTTTAATAAATTATGATATTAATAAAAATAAATTTTATTATTTTGCAGTTGATATTGAGCTAGAGTAGTAGAGAAAAGATTTGATTTACTCATTTAAGATTTGCTCAGTATTTCATGGTATATAGGCATTATCAGTTTCAGATAACAATTTATACAATTTTCAAAATTGCAACAGTAAAAGAAGTTAATAAACTTCAGAACTATTTGGTTAATATGATTAATTAAAGGATTTAATTACATATGCATTGAATGTGTTGTTATATTACAGCTTTGCTGTCCAATGTGGTAGCTGTTGAACACTTCAAATGTAGCTAGTCTAAATTAAGATGTGCTACAAGTGTGAAGTACACACCAAATTGTTTCAATGACTTAGTACTAAAAAAAGAAATAGCTCATTCATAAATGTTTGTATTGATTGCATATTGGAATAAGATTTTGGACATATTGTGGTAAATAAAATGTATTATTAACATTAATTCCATCTGTTCGTATTTATCTTTAAAAAAAATAAATAGAAAAAATAGGTTAGTATATTTCTGTTGGACAGCACTGGTTTGGAGAAATTAAAGTTTCTGGTTACTTTGCTAGGAAGCAGTTAAAACACAGTGTTTGCCAAGTAAGGCAGAAATACAGCAAGTAGTTTAGATATTCTTCCTCAGAACCTAAGGAAGGAACTGGAAAGGCACTTGTGGAAAGGACGTTTGACTGACTGTGCTCCTTGTGTCCACTTCTGCAAGATCAGCCACATCAAGTAGCATTATCTAGAGGGAGCTAATGGATATTAAAGGACGATAAGGGGAGGATGCAAATGAACCTACATGTGCAGTAGAGACAGACATTTGTGAACATTTCCTAAATTTGTCTGTGATGAAGCCCACTGTCCAGTGAGCTTTCTAACTGAAGCATTTCACTTAGAAGAATTGTTATCCAAGGCTGTCAGGTTTCCCAATAATAGAGTTTAGATATATGAATTCAGTAAATTGTGTGTTAAGCCCTTAGACAAAAAAGTGAATATGGTCTCTGGACTTTTGCCTTCCTGAGACTTTTTTGTTTTTCTGTGCAACTTAACTATCTGCAGTGTGAATATCCCAGACCAAGAAATATTGATATAGTGGGGTGCCCCCAAATGTATACACATTCTAAGAGATGTTATCTATGTGCTATTATTATATTATGTATATACTCTGAGCACCTCTTATAATTCCAGAAGTCAAACGTGACTTGTGTCCATCCATATATATCGATATATATTGGGTATAAGTCATTCTGTTTATGTGAGTCTTCCTTTTTGATACAGGAAATAGCACTGTAAACTTATGGAAATGTGTTTTTTAAAAGAATCCTGGCCAAGTATATGCATTCCATCTCTTAACCCTTTCTGACCTGTTTTTTTTTTTTTGTTTGTTTGTTTGTTTTAATTTGATCCAAATGATCTAATCGCAACACTTTAGTAACAATGCATGCCTACCAAGGAGCTTCTGCCGTCTGGTGGTGTACATGGAGGACATGGCAGTGAAAGTTCCCAACAAGTTCAAATCCCCCAGTCTGGATTCCAGCTTCTAGGTCTTTCTTCTCAAAACACTGGAAAGATGGCACAGGCCATAACAACTTGACAGTCTGTTGTCAGTTCAGCTAAATTTGTTTGTCTTTTTACACTAAAATAACAACATTACTCGACTCATTATTTCCCTGCACTCATTTAACTCATTTTAATTAGCAGTAAGGTGGTTTTTTGTTTTTAATAAAAATAACCTGGCATTAACACCATAGTTTTAATAAAATTTAGGCTAAAATCTTCAGTTACTTACAAAAATCAGAAAAGGGCCTAATGAAATCTATGGTATAGGGTGGTGCCTGTGGCTCAAAGGAGTAGGGTGCCAGCCCCATATACCAAGCTGGCAGGTTCAAACCTGGCCCCGGCCAAAAAAAAAAACAAAAAAAAAAAAAAAAAAAAACGAAGAAAAAGAAAAGAAAATAAATCTGTGGTATAATTTCAACATCTTTTGAAAATCATTTTGAAAACTTGTCTCCTGGTTTCATGTTGGAAGCAAGTCTTCACGTATCTAGTGAGTGTTGATGTAAACTCAAGCATATATATATGTATATAATGTTTCCCTCACCACTGGTATTTGATTTTCTCTATTTGATCTTTTAAATTATTTATAGTTAAAAGTTTGCCTTTTAAAATATAAATTTTGTGATCTATAACTTATAGATTTTAAATATTAAAAAATAATGTTGTACATTACTGTATATTTTATGAGTGTCTCTGTTGTACCAAGCACTGTGGGAGGTATTGGGGATACATTAATAATGAAGATATCCATCTTATTCTTATGTTTATTTTTTTAATTGTGGTTTTACTATATACTTAAAATTCATTTTAATTTCATTTGCCACTGTGGATACAGATTGGTACAACCTGATCCTTATGGAATGTACACAGAAAATAATTAAACATGCTTTTGACTTTTCTTAGAGATGTATTAATATTTTGTTGTGCAGAATATGAATCAAAATGTTGACCTGTTTTTAATATATTGGAGACATTTTAAAATGATGTATAAATTATCTTTTTTTTTTTTTTTTGAGACAGAGTCTCACTTTGTCACCCTCAGTAGAGTGCTATGGCGTCATAGCTCACAGCAACCTCAAACTCTTGGGCCCCCTCTTGAGATTCTCTTGTCTCAGCCTCCCAAGTAGATGGGAATACAGACACCTACCACAAAGCCTGGCTATTTTTAGAGACAGGGTCTTGCTCTTGCTCAGGCAGGTCTTAAACCTATGAGCTCCTGCAATCCTCCCACCTCAGCCTCCCAGAGTGCTAGGATTACAAGCGTGAGCCACTGCACCCAGCCTTAAAAGAATGTATAAATGTTTTCATCAGGAAAAAAAATCCCAACACCTCTCTAACTGGCCTTCTGAATAACAGTCTCTTGTGTTATCTAAGCATATAGAGAGTAACTGGAGTGTTTCTTGATCCTGCAAGAGTAGGAAACATTCAAACATGTTATTAATATAATCTGTCATTGCAGATAGTGAGCTAAAATAATGTGATATTAATATCATAATCTACTAGAAAGCCTAAGAGTAAATAATGCCTTGGTTATATAATATCTCCCTACAAGTGCAAAGTGAGATGGGGATAAAAGTCATTTTTTTGTATGTCAGGATTCTCCCGAATGATTAATTTATTAATCTAAATACTTCAAGGAGATTTTTTTTTAAATACAGGAATCAAATGAGAAGAGACGTGGATAGTCTGGATAATTCAACCCCACTGTACAGCATTTTGAAAGTTAGTCTATGGTTTGTCCCATGAGAACTAGGTAAGAATCTGTTAAGAGAACCTTAATGTTTAATTGCTCTGGTCCATACCGGAATGTTTACTGAAACATGATTAGCAGCCAGCAGAATTTGATTTGAAGTGAGTTTATCTCAGACTCCTATCTATTGACGTGTTCACAGCATCTTAGTCACCTGTAAGAGTCCCCTGTCACCCTGGGACGACAGCACTTCTGTTTGGGATCTGTTCCAGCTCCTACTTGAACTTGCCATGTGGGCTTGTGTGAGACACTTAATCTCCCTGCGCTTGAGTTTCCCCATCTTTGACACGGGGAGTGGGCTCAGCATTCTGATTCTATAAAAACCAGAACAGGGTAGAAAGAAGGAAAATGGAAGTCTGTAAGCATCATTTTGGGCGTGTCTTCATTGACTGATGGTTAGTCACACTGCCATTGCATTGCAGCATTTCTGCTGTAAAGACTTCTGTTCCAGTCAGCCGGAGTCGATCAATATTGAGGTTAGCTTTTTCTGGCTGTATTGATTGGGTGAAATAGTTATCCCCAAAGCAAGAGGGAGGAAATAAAATTCCTCTCCCAACTGACATGCCTGCTCTGATGTAGGGGCTTTACTTGTCATTTGACCTTCTGAAGTTGTGAAGTTGCTGTGATTCCAGTAATGCAGATATTCAGCTTCAGCTCTGAGGCAGAGAGGGTTGGAGGTGAGGAGAGCGAGGCACCTCTGAGCCTCAGGAAACAGACCCCGTGGAAGGAGCAGGGAAGAGGCCTGAACCACAGAGGATGGAGACGACAGGGCAGGACAGCTGTGATCTGTAGTTTCTAGTTTGTTCTGAGAGAGGACTTTGGAATCCAGGCCATTTGGACACATTTTGGGGACAATGAAGAACTGAGAGGAATGTTAATAGGCTGTTAGGGGAAAAAATATAAGTCATAATCATGTGAGCTAGTTGAAAGGAACCAGGCTCCCAGCACACAGGAGGTCTTGACCAGATGGCAAATATAACTCACTTGGGACATTTCAGAACAGAACATGGAGCCTATATTTCAGTGTTGGTTTGGAAAGAAAAGGAAAATGGCTCTTGGTAATGGTGTGTTAATATCATTAATATAGCTTCTTTTAAAGATGTAAGACTGAATTTACATACTTTTTGTTTTTTGTTTCTCATGTTTCTGTGTAAACAGTTGGTTTAGATTTGTATTTTTAAAAAATAGTATTACTGAGTCTTACAACTGACATTTTTCTGGCTATGTTTGAAAGGCTTTGCCTATATTAATTAATTCTCACAACAACCACTGCAGGTGGGTTTATTACTCTCCTTGTTTAATTAAAGAGGAGATGGATTCATAGAAAACTTAGGTGCCTGAAGTCTCAGCTTAGGAAGCATCTGGCCCAGTGAGGCTGGCCTGAGAGACCAGGTTAGATAAGTGGCTAGCCTGGTAGGTAGCTGCTCTATAGATCATGACTAGAGACAGAACTAGAAACCATAACTCCTTGTTTTCCTATTCACTCTGCTCTTCTGTTTAAATCAATGTAGGCTCTTTGATGTTCCTAGTAGTAAAATACTTTAACATGAGCCATTTTACAAATCCACGCTAAGTTCTGATGTATCTTGCCTGATGCATTCTGGGCTTTCTGTACTAGTGAAGTGTATGGAATAGGATGCTGCTCTAATCTAATTAATCTGCTGTATCTAATGAGCATATGTTTGTGTACTGATGAAGAAACTCTGAAGCATTTGGGGGTCCATGAAAGGAAGGGGCAGTCACGAAGGGACTGAAGGAGCTGTAGCTCGGAAGGATACGTGTAAAGGAAAGCCTCTCCCTGAGGCCGGCCTCAGTGGGTCAGATGCTTCACAGAACGTTTGCAGTTATATCCAGTTTCTGTGTGCTCAGAAAACTGGGAGAAGAGACTCAAGGAGGAAGGGCACATTGAGTGCCTTTTCCCAGATAGATTTTACTCTACTTCAGGATTTCAACCCTTTGTGCTATGGAAACACTTTCCTCAACAGAGAAAGATGACATTATGATTCCTTGGTACATTGGGATCTCTCCACGATCTTTTTTATAAACCTGAGATAGCTTGTAACAAGTGATTTTTTTCTCAGAGATGTGTTTTCTTCATTAACACATTGACTGATGCACTGGAAAAAAATGTTTGCTTGTTGGGGCCACAGTGTTTTAGTACGGTAAGACAGATCGAGAGTCGTGTGAGTTACACATGTGTCACGGGTCCCCGGGTTCAGAACTAGTGTAAATTAAATACAACTCACATGGCAGTTAATGTGTTAAAGGAGGAAATGAAAATCTGCTAATTTTAATAGAACAATGGACCAAATTTTAAATGTGCCTGATCATATTAACCAGATACTTTTATTCTCACAAATGAGCGTATGGGAGGCACACTCTTAAGGGGGGTCCTGGCGTTCATGCCCTTGAGTGTGGGCAGGGCCTGTGACTTACCTGTAACTCACAGAGCAGGACAGCGGTGATGGGACATCCATGATTACATGTACCTGATAATGTCACGTGACATCGCATCACCTGGCTGGCTGGCACTTCTCTCTCCTCACTGCCTTTGAAGAAACAAGATGCCATGCTGTGGTGTGGCTGTGTTGGGAGCCCACGTGGCAAGGAGTTGAGGGTGGCCTTTTAGAACTGAAGGAAGCTTTCAGCTGACAGGTAGTAAGAAATGGAAGCTCTCAGGATCCCATCCGTAAGGAGCTAAATTTTACCAGCAAAAACGGATCTTTTCTCAGTTGAACCCTGGGTGAGAACTCAGCACCAGCAGACAGACACTTTTATTGTAGCCCGTGAGAGTCTAGCAGGGGCCTGGTCAAATCAGGTCCAGACTCAGGACCCACAGGAGATGTAAGATGCTAGGCGCCTGTTGTTTTAAGTTGTTAAGTTTGTGGTGATTTGTTACATAAATACAGGAAACTAACACAAGCACTCTCAGCATTCCAGGAACACTGTGAGGCGTTGGAAATAGAGCAGTGAACAAAACAAAGTTCCTGCTTTGAGGAGCTTGAGTTCTAAAAGATCTAGAACATATATGTTTTAGATGCTTTAATTCATCTAAATTATAATTTCGAAGCAAAAGTCTGAGTGATTCTAAAATGGGAAAGAAACGCCAAAAATGCCTAAAATATTTATTTGCAATGTGGGAGATATTTTACAATGTGGGAGGATTTTATTTTTGGTTCAAAACAGGAAAAATTATGCTCCACATATGCCAGCATTGATTCACCAGGTGATGCTGTTCAGGGAAAGAATGTGAGGACAGTGTTGTCAGGGCAGAGTCAGGTTCTCCATGGACTCTAGCTTCAGAATCAGAACGTTGCCGTTCTGACAGTGCAGTCTCACAGTCCATGTGACTATTGCAAAAATGAGATACCTAAAAGCTTAAATATATAATTTTCAAAAATCACTAGAATAAAAACTCATTTCAAAATCAGCCTTACAATTCTATCTCAATATAAAGAGAACGAAAACCTATATTTCATTCTGCATCTTCAGAAGATTGAGGTCACACTTATGAATACAGCATGTACATTTGTTCTGATGTCTGGGCCAGAAAGCTAAGGAGGACAAGGTCTCAGGTTGAATCTCCACACAGACTACCAGGCTTTATAAATAGTACCAGCTGTCCAGCAGGCCTGAGCTGCTAGTTACTTGGAGAACAGGGAACCTGTTATCCTTTATTCAGTAAATAGCAGAGCTAAGGCCACATTCAATGGAATAGATTTAAATGTTTTTTGAAATTGATATGTAACGAATCATCTTCAGAACATATTGGGGCAGCTGAAATGTATAATGTGTTCCATGCGGTTAAGTGATTCCAAAATTTCTGTCGGTGTATACAGTGGTTGTCCATAGAGCTAGCTTTTATTGAATTGCTATTATTGTTATTTAATAACATGTATCGAGCACTAGCTCTGTCTAGACACTGTGCTGAGAACTGTGATATGTATTTAATTTTGTTTTCTTTAAAAGATCATTGTCCCCATTGAATGGATGAAGAAACTGAACCTTAGAGAGCTTAAGGTACATATCCAAGCTCTAAGAATGAGAAGATGATGGCGCCAAAATTTTAAGTCAGGCAGTCTGATTATAGAACTTGTGCCCAGAACGCCAGGCATGCTGCTTCCTCTTAATGTGACAAACCCAGTGATAGACACCATTTTCTTTCATTTATTCCTTATAACAACCCTGCAAAAGGTATTTGGAGGTGTCCGAATAGGCCTTCAAAAACTCTTTCAAACAACTGGTATAAGAAGGAGGCAAGACATAGATAGGAACCTTCTGATGCCATAATAACTACTTACACAACCAAGAAAAATGAGACCACTCAGGGCTATTGTGATCATTTTGTACTGATATTCAAATATTTAGAAAATCACTTTTCCTCCAGTAGCTCCTTCCTCAGTTGGATGATGCCTAACATCCTCAAAGTACAAATTCCTTTACCTTGATCATGATACCATTATTCCTGGCCTTTTAGCCTTATCAGTCATGTACACTTGAGTAAGAATAAGTTTATCTCACTCTTTCACGAAAGCATATTTTTATAGGGAAAAGGATGCAACAATATGAGTATCCCAGAATCTTCTCTAGAGAAGGAGGCCTCTCAAGAGTGGAGAAAGGGCAGAAGAGGATTAGCCTAATAACTATGAGAGATATATTAAAAAACCACTTTCTGGAAGCTTCAAATTTGAATTTTTCTGTTAAATATATTTATATTTTTCTGCTATATATATTTTCTATTATAGAAAATCTTGTTCATAACCTAGAAATAGTAAAACATATATAGTCAAAAATTAAGGTATACTCAGTTATGCCCTATACTTATTTTGAAAACTGGACATTGTTCCAGTGCAATGTTGATGTACTGCTGAACAATTGAGCATAATGTAAATTTCTTGTTTTCTTATGCATAGCTTTTGTCCATAATAAACATTAGGTGAATGCAGAAAACTGCACTCAGCTGACTGATGCTGTGTAGCAATGCACAAATTGTACACATGCACACACCTCAAACATCTGCCAACTACCTCGGTTCACTGTGTGTTATGAGCCACATGCATCCTCATCTGGTGTTACAGCTTTCTTTCTGATTTCAAGTAACCCTCCTTCTCCACTTGGTTGTGACTCACAGGCTGCAACCCTTCTGGCACCTGCTTCCACAAGCAAACTTCAGTTCTTTTTGAACATAAAGTATAATATTTATTTTAGTATGTATATATTGCTTAGCCATTTAACATGAGTAAAACTCTATTACTGTTTCTATTGGAGTTTTTTGTTTGTTTCACTGGTGAGCATTTTCCCGTGAGCCCTGTGTGGGGCTTTTTGTGGGATTTTGCAGAGTGCAGTGCTTTTTGGAAATGTATGTGTAACTTTTTTGCAGAATTAACTGTATTGTCCTCTGTTGTGTAGATCTTGTCCCTGGTAGCATGTGTATGTGCTGTGCACCTGAAGGGGTGGCTGATAATTATTTGAAGCACTTCTTTTCGCAGTGGTTTAGCAGGTTAGCAGATTTCTCCCAAGAGACGAGTGCTAACCATGCACCAAAATAACACTTTCTAGGAGAGTTTCTAAAGAGAACAATGCCTACTTGATCCTCTGGGTTGGTTTCTCAGTAGGACTCATGTTAATAAATACCTATCAGTCCAGCGGCTCAGGGAAGTAGCTTCCAGGCAGTGACAGCAAAGCTATGGATGAGAGAAGACTACTGCACCGCAAACTTGAGTGGCTTAAACAACAGAAATTTACTGCCTCACAGTTCTGGAGGCAAAAAGTCCTAGATCAGCAGTTCTCAACCTGTGGGTCATGGCCCCTTTGTAACAATGAAAATATATCGCTGCAGTAGGAAGGTTGAGAACCGCTGTCCTAGATGGGGGTGTCAGGAGGGTTGGTTCCTTCTGAGGGCTATGAGGACAAACCTGTTCTATGCCCTTCTTCTGGCTTCTGCTGGTTTCCTGACAATCCTCGACATTCTTTGCTTTCTGTTGCATCACCCCAACTCTGTCTTCATCTTCATATGATGTTCTTGCTGTTTGTATCTCTCTGTCCAAATTTCCTCTTTTTAATCAGGACATCAGTGTTATTGGATCAGGATCCACCCTAATGACCTTGTTTCAGCTTGATTACATTGGTAAAACCCATATTTCCAAGTAAGGTCGCATTTTGAGGGTAGAACTTCAACATATCATTTTTGGGAGGACATAATTCAACCCATAATAGCATTATACTTAAATTGTTAGATTGTCTCATGTTGATATCATTCCATAAAAATGTTCTTTGTCAAGCTAGAGATCTAACAAGTAAATGGGTTATTCCTTTTGGAAAACAGATAGCCTTCCCGGATTGACTTCTATATTATTAAGAATGTCCTGACAGACTTGTCAGTCCAGCCTGGTCTTAACCCTTGTGCTTACTGTGTTCAAGTGCAGCTTTGGTTTTAAGATGAAGCCCAGCTAACTCAGCCCCATGCCTCTTTTTGCATGGATTGAAAGCCTAGAATAGCTTTTACATTTTTCAAGAGTTGAAAAAAAAAAACAAAAGAAGACTATTTCATGGCATGTGCAAATTATGTAACATTCAAATTTTAGTGTCAATAAATAAAGTTTGATTAGCATAAAACTTCCCTACCCATTCATTGCATATAGTCTATGGCTGCTTTCACACTACACTGGCTGAGTTGTGGGTTTGGTCTGCAAACCCTAATGTATTTACTGTATGGCTATTTGCAGGGAAAGTTGACTGCCTTTTGGTTTAGAATGCAAATTTTGTCAGCTGCTCTTTGATGACACAGCTCAGCCACTGAGGCAGATAAGACCTTTGGGTTGTGAGGGGATGTCTTCATTCATAAATAATACCATCCTGATCTGGCTTACTCTGTTATTATGAGACGGATCATGCAGTTAATTAGTAAGCATTTAACTAGAGAACTGAATCAACACTGTTCATGGACATGCTTAAAATTCCATTGACAAAATTAACTGCTGGGATCAAAGGTGTGTGTTCATTCCCACCTCCACCCAATATGGCAGTATTTTATGTCTACTTAAATATAACCTCCATGTGTAGTTTTCATCTTGAAATAATTTGTTTCAGTTGAATTTAGTGGGATTCTCTATTTGCTTTTTTTTCTGCCAAAACAAATTACCACAAATTTCTCAGCTTGATAGACCACACATTTACTTTCTCGGAGTTTTGCAGGTGAGTGGATGTGGGCTTGACTAGTATCTCTGCTCCACGTCTCACAAGACTGAAATTGAGATGTCGGCAGGGCTGTGTTCCTTCTGGAAGCTCTGAGGAAGAATCTGCTTTCTTACTCCTTCACATCATTGGCAGAAAGAAGAACTGATTTCTGCCAACAGTTATAAGGAGCTGAGGTGGGGCTGAGGTCCCCGATTCCTGGCTGGCTGTCACCGGGAGCCTGATTCCTCCTTGGAATCAAGCCTTCTCATGCTTCAGAGCTCTCTGATCTCTTCTGTCTCATGTCTTCTACATCTAGTGGGAAAAACTTGCCCTGCTTTTAAGGGCTCATTGTGATTAGAATGGTCTCTTTTGAGTAATCCAAAATAATCTCCCTGTTTTAAGGTACATAAACTTAACTGCGTCTGCTATGCAGCTTAACATATTCAGGTTCCAGGTAGTAGGGTGTGAGCACCTTTGGGGGCCATTCTGCTTGGTGTACCTTCTACGAGTTCTGTCTTTCTAACCTGAGCATCTGCATCACTGTGTTTCCATGGCAGCTCTCAGGGATCAGCACTTGGCCCTAATGACTACACTGTCTTTTCCGCTTTGGGAGCCTCACATGGTGGGCAGTCTTTTTCAACTGCAGAGTCAGTATTTCAAGTTAATCTTTCATGGGTGCATCCCTACACTATTCTCGTGCAACATAACCATATGGCCTGCTAGTGTTGAACAGTGTACAACCCGTTCATCCTGATGCTGCTGTCCTGACAAAAGGTCTGTGTACATTTTGGTCACTCATCCTCTCCGTCTTAAAGTCAAAGCCAGGGAGTCAGACTGGACCGTGTTGATACTCTGACGTTTGGAATATAACCATTTTCATGACCACTCAAATGATAGGCAAATATTCATCTTGCTGTGCACTGTAATGTGGTTATCATTTGAAATCTGATTGATGTTCAGTTTTGGAAGAATTCTTAGATTTGATTTAAGTATGAGAAAACATGAAACATCTGAAGTTCAGACTCAGTTATAGTTGCATTTAGGAGATGCTAGATACCTAATAACTAAAAGAGATTTGCAGCAAGGTGGAAGGGAAAATAGTAACAGGGAACTAATCTTTCTGTTCACCAATTAGGATGCTGGCATGGAGGTCCTCGCGGTCTAGACCAGGGCTTTGTAGAATCTACTCTGCTCATGAATCACCTGGGATCTTGTTAAAATTGACATTCTAATTATCTGGGTCTGAGGTGGGGCCTGAGATTTCACATTTCTAACCCCTTCCCAGGTGACACGACCTCTGCAAGTCTGTGAGCCACACCTTGAGCAGTAAGAATGTAAATTATGAATCACATATGTGAATTTCTTCTGAAAGTGTTGGTTTTTTAATACTAAGTAAATTATGATTTCTAGGTTAAGTATGTTAATATTATTGGGAAAGTCAAATAGCTCAGCTTTAGTTTTCTTTCTTAGTACATAAGTATAATTTTAACAATGCTGCATTCCCTCAGCAGAGGAAGAACTATGAAGAATGCTATTAGTTCTAATCAACTCAAATCCAATTAAGAAGAATAACAAGTTTATGAGAGAGTACATCAAGTTAAAATCTGGATCATAACAGGGTCTTGATGATAGGATTAGCATAAGAAGATAATGTCTTTAAAATGTCTCAGGCATAATTGGAGAAGGAGACAATGTGGTCTAGTGCTTTTGTGTTGATGGGGAGATGTTTAGGGCATGAACTAAAGTATTCCCTTCCCTCTTTCCTTCCCATACATTTCTTTTAAGCCATCTAGAATTCTTTGGGAAGCCCAGAAACATGCTAGCTTTTGATAGAAGCTGCTCCAGGTGGTGGAGCTGACATCTTAGCATTCTGTCCCTAGGTCTGGTCTGAATGTGTAGTGCAGGCTCCATGTCCAGATTTTGGGGGCCCTTTGGAATGCTTTGTGGTACTTGAAGGTTGGTATGAGGCCTGGGCCGTTCTGAGTAGGTGACTTCCTGGCAAAGTCTTGGTTCTGTACTTACTGGCAAGACTGGACCCAAATAAGCTTCCTCTCCCTGCTTTGGCAGTCAGAGGCAAATCCCGAATGAAGGCAGGCAGGGGAAGCACCCAAGAGGCCTGTGTCATGTCTTTCACCTTCCAGCATCAAAACTCCTACAAGATTCTGATTCTTCAAGATTAAGCTTGGTTATCACCCAAATAGAAGAATTCCCTTCTCAGTGCCTTTTTAATCTTGTCACTCAGATGAGTTTGGCTGATGGACAGAAACAGCTCAAAAGGAACTCTGCAGGATCCTTCTGGGAAATGTGGAGCCCAAAGTTGCATGAAGACTGCCCCTGTCCCAGCCACTGAGATCTCACTGTGCAATAATGGACAATGTTCTTAGTCATCAATTTTGTTACCTCCCTGCTGGTATTATCAGCGTTGGCCACTTGCTATGATATTTTCAGAGGATGGAGGTAGCCTGGTAATAATGCTAAATGCACTGCAGTGTTTATGAAGAAAGAGACTTCATCTGGGGTGTGGAAAACAAAGGAGAGAAGATAAAGTCTCCACAAAGGATTCAAAGTATAACAACTCCCAACTGCTTTCATTTTTACAGAAAGTGTCTTCGAATCTGTGTCTTCTCTCTCAACGTGATGGCTGACGGCGCAGACTTTGGAGAGAAATGGTCTGCCCATCCTCTTAGGTTATAACTGGGTTATAGCTTTCATATGAAAGCCATAAATTCAGTGTATGATGCCCCATGATCGCATTAATGTACACAGCTATTATTTAATATTAATAAAAATAAATAATAAATAAAAAAAAAAAAGAAGAGAAATGGTCTGGTTCCTGACACCTGCCCAAGTACTTATTAGCTGTGTCATTTGGGGCAAATTTTAATTTTCTTTTGCCTCAGTTTCCTCATCTACACATTGGGAATAGTATTACTGTACTTCCTGAAGTTTTCCTGAGATTAAATAAGTTTAAACATATAAAGTGCTTTGGACAGTACATGTCACATATAAGTGTGCAATGAAGATTATCTCTTATTGTTTTAAGTTTTCTCGTTCTCAGAAAACCTGAGATTACAGCAAGGAAATCAGAAGACATGGATTCAAACTCTTCACAAATTTAGGCCTATCACACAGTGTCTCTGAAACTCATCTGTATCTGTCTCCTGTGGTCCTGGTTAAGCTAAAGGACAAACTATGTAAAAGATCTCAATAAATTGTCACTCAGGAATTGATGGTTGAAGTCTAACTTATTATAGCAAATATGTTGTCCTACAAGTTATTAAATTAACTGGTAGTAAGCAAACTAGCTTTTCATCTAAATTAGAAATCTATTTGGAGACAAATATTCATCATGAATTACAGAAGGGATGCAGTTTTCCTCTAGTTAGCGCTAATCCTTTCATTTTGATTAGGTTAAATTGTGTTCCTGCCAGGGATATGTATTGAATACCTTACGTATGTTATCTTATCAGTCCTAAGCATACTCTGCTCGGTAATATCATGGTCCCTGTTACGCTGCATATTGGAAATCTGTGGCTCAGAGGGGTTAAGTATCTTGCCCAAGGTAACAGAAGCAAGGCTGTACGTAACCTGGTTCTCTTCAACTCCAAAAACAATGCTTTTCAGAACTGTGGTGTTTTCTTTTCCATAAGTCAAATCATATCTCTTGATCTGCCCAAGCAAATGTTGTCATGATAGTTCAAGTTATAGAAGATCAGATCCTGGTTTTAGTTCAAAGTGAAAAGCAAAGTATTCAAATGGGAAGAAAGCTTGGGATTTTTAAAGTTAAGTTTATAGCTTTTATTAACAGTATTTTTTCCTCCTCTTTCTGAATAGGCCTTATTTTGTAGGAAAATTGGAGCAATCAGTCTATCCAGAGTGATGCAGTCATTTCTCCTTTTCCATCAGATGAACCTATTAATGCATCAAGAGGAAGCGTGTGGGGCGGAGGGAGGAGGGGGCAGCAGGGAGGAGGCGGAGGGAGGAAACAGCATGGCGTACTCATGACGCTCACACAGCAATGTCATTATTAGGTCCTCTCTCTCTCTCACTCACATTTTTTAAAACTAGCTACAGGTAATTCTTGGAAGCCTTGGCAGAACTCTCTGAGTCCCTCTTCTCTCATCATCTTTCCATACAAATCACATATAACAAGTAAGTTGCACTGCTGTGCGCTTGACTAAAATACAGTTAAACCTACAAGTCCCTGAAGACACGCCGTCACCATGTGAGAACACGTGACCAGCAAAAGTGGAGTAGGAGCTGAGATAGAAAGAATCCAGAAGACAATATTTTAAGGGAGTCGAGAGGCTGAAAAGAAGAAATGACCAAGCTACAGAATAGGTAAAAAAAGAAACAGGCCCCCCCCCCCCAAAAAAAAAAAAACTGATGGGATTGGTGTTTCCTAGCTCCTCCGTCTACCAACTCTGAGACTTGGGCTGGCTCAGCCTTGGTGTTCTCATCTGCAAAATGGGGCAATAAGAATGCCAGTCTCCTTTAATTGTAAAAGTTAATATGAGGGAAAAACAGCACAGATTAGCACTGAAATTCAGTCGTTGCTGTTAGAATTATCTCTCTTTCCTCCACAGTAGTAGATTCCAGACTCTGCTATTTAGACTTTGGTAAGGGATCTTTTAAGATTCTGTGACTTTGAAATAGGTCAGGACTCATTCTTCTGTCATTTCTTTTTTTTTCCTTCTGTTTTTATTTTTCACATTACATTGAAGTGAGAGTGAACACTCTGAAGTTTTCCTCTACAGATATATGGAAACTTACAAAAAAATTAATAAACTACCATGAAGTTAATTAAGCCTTTTGTTCTTGAATCCCAGAAGCTATTTCCACCAAGGGCACTGGCTGCTAAGCTTCATTCATGTGTTGTTGCCTTTGACTTATCTCCAGAAGTAACCCTGGGATGATCTTCTTCACAGCTTGAGAGAGTCCCTCTTGTAGAAGCCAATTTCTTCTTTTGATCAGCATTTGTGTCTGGGTAGTTTTCTTGTGAAAAGCAAACATAGATATTCAAGTCAGCCTTAAAATTCTAACTACCATGTAATTTTTTCCACTTAAACAAATAAAAAAATGCACAAGCCAGCAGTATCCCCGAACTGCTATGAAACCAATTTCAATCAATTCATAGTTTTTTTGTAGCTAGAAAAATCTCAGAAGCCATTTGATGCCATTTTCTTCATTTCATGGTTGATGAAACTATATTGGAGAGTTTGATGACCTGCTAGGGAGGGCTATAGTTACTCAGAAGAGCCTGGAACTTTCCCAACTACATTGCATTGTTTCCCATCCCCCAATGGAGAATAAAACACGCTTCTCACCAAATGAAAACATGCTTCTCACCTTTAGAGGGTATGTGCTTGAAGAAGTGCCAGTGTGGAATCCATAACCCAGCTTCAGTAGATTGTTGTGACTTCCTTGAATCCTAATTATCAGCTTCCAGGCATGTCCAGTGTGCCCAAATCATCACTTAGAAGCTCCTTTCTACCCCCAGCAGTTCCCAAGCTTTTTGGCACCAGGGACTAGTTCCATGGAAGACAATTTTTTTATGGACCAGGGGAGCAGGAAGTGGGGAGAGATGGTTTTGATATGAGTCTTCAAGCAATTGATTTATTGTGGTCTCTGTACAAACTTCTTTGCAGGCTCTCCCCAGCACTAGCATCACAGGCGCTCCCTGTATTTGCAGGCACTCCCCCGCACTAATATCATGGCCTCCACTCCACCTCAGATCATCAGAGACTAGATTCTCATAAGGAGCACGCAACCTAGATCCCTTACCTGTGCAGTTTACAGTTCCCGGGAGAATCTAATGCCCTCCCCATGTGACAAGAGGTGGAGGTCAGGTAGTGATGTGAGCAATGGGGAATGGCTCCCTTCGTTTGAAGCTTCCTTCGTTTGCCTACCGCTCACCTCCTTCTCTGTGACCCGGTTACTAACAGGTCACGGACTGATACCAGTCCATGGCCTGAGGCCTGGGGACTGCAGACCTCCAGTGGTGTTGAAGGGTAATATGAATTGTTTTTTTAAGTTTTCAAGATGTTTGTGGTTAACCAATCCTTTGTGATACTAAAAGAAGCTAGAATTATCAGGAGTAGGTCCTTAACCTTTGAGACTGATAAATAAATCCTTCCCCAGCTTGATGTTTGTTCAATGCAAGAAGAATGCTGAGCTATATAACTCCTGGGTCTTGTTGGTAAGCTTGCTCTACCAGCCACAGCAAAAGCACAGAATATGTATTGATCAAATGTCCATAAGTTATATGACTGATTACCTGATCCTGAACCTTCAGGCAGAGAAATGCATTTTCAGCTTTCTCACAGCCATTTATTTTCAAACTTCTTCATATTTTATATATTCTTCCCTTGGTTTTAGAGTTTTCTTCCTCTGGCTATGAGGGTCACCTTGTATTATTGTTTGATGACAGAGGCTCCTTGCTTTGGTCTCTTTCTTGCCTTTCAGCCAGATATACTGCTAAATAATTCTCCCAGATGGGAGTGTGTTCTTTCCTAAGAACAGTTGTGTAGGGGTACCAAGGGAATATGCGACTTTATCTAAGACTTCATCCAAGTTTGGCTCTTCAAGTTTCACGATCACTGAATAGACCAATCATTTGGAACTTGTTCTGTCTGTTCTCCAAAATCACCCAAGGAGCTTTGAAAAACAGGTATTGGGGTCACCAGAGACCAGTTGAAACACAATTTCAGGAAAGAAGACATCCTGGCATCTGGTCTTTTTTTTAAACTCCTGAAGCTAATCTAATGGGCAACCAGGGTTGAGAAACTACTGAAAGTTTTCCTATAGCACAGAATAAAACTAAAAGTAGAAATAAGGGATGGAAATCTAAACAGGTTAAACAGATGGCACAATGTTAAGAAAAGGAGAGCCGATAGCAAAGAAGTAGAATTGGGTGCGCATGTAAGTACGTCATGGATTTTTTTACTGCCTTGATCAAATGCGTCATTACCTATGTCTGGTGTTGTAGCCCTAAGGCAGTGTGGCAGTGGCCCTGACCCATCATAAGTAAGCTTTTTGGTCCTATAAGGCAAGAAATGAAGGGAAAAAGTACAATGTGCTTTGTTACATGAACAGTGAACATTATCTGTGATTCCAGTTTTGCTTGCTGGTGTGGTCCTTTTATGTATATAGTGGTCTCCTGATAAGGCAGCAACTTCAACAATGGGAACATGCCTGTCTCCAGGGCCAGAGCACACAGCAGGGGCTAACCAGATGACTGTGAGGCAAACAAGTCAGGGAGGAATGAGTGAATGAACAGCAGGATCACACCAATGGGCCAATCCTGTTTTACTGGGGGTTTTTTTGTTGTTGTTTGTTTGTTTTTTATGACCATCAATGATGTGATGTCAGGGCATCTCATGGAATTGAAGTAACCCAGATTCTGCCTTCTAGAGTGAAGGTGATGACTTAACCTTTAATCAAGTGCTACTTTCAATGGATAGCTGTGGCATTCAATCCAGTGCTGTAGGAAACACAGATGCTGAGAAATACTGATTTTTAAAAAGCGTCTTCATTCACCCACTTTCCGATTTGAATTGAATTGAGTTTTGAAGGGAGGAGGAGGGGGACTGGTGTACTCCCACTTTATAGGCACAAAGTAAGGTTGTATGGCACACCTCTTAGGTGCAGGACACAGCTACAAGAGGGATTCTACCTAACAAATGCAAACATTGTAACCTAGCTGTTTGTACCCTCACATTACCCTGAAATAAAAAGTAAAATAAAATAAAACTTGCTTCAGTACTGAAACAATTTTTTTTAGTTTCTTTAAAAATTATATTTTTTAGTTCTATAGAGTTAGTTCCTAAATGGGAAACTATACAAAAGCCCATAAAACCAGTTCATAGTAATATATATATATATATATATGGAAAAGAAAGTTTAATTACAGTTTATGAACTATCAATTTTATATTATAGTTGTCGTTAATATGAGTCAATTGACTCTTTATGATTTTGATGAAACATTTTATCTTCTAAAGCTAAGCTCTTTTAAATTATGCTGTTATCAGTAATCAATCAATTCACTTTTATGTTATATGTGGTGTAGGAATAATCTTAAGTAAAAGTATGAAAGGAAAAGAAGTTGGTCTTTAGTGCCTTTCCCAGCCACAATCTTGTATGTTTACCTGGTAAACATATATTCATTTTATGTACGTCTTCATCTGCATTGGGACCAGGGGGTGTGTAGGAGTGAAGGGCATGGGTACAGGGACAATGGGAATTTTAAAAATGGGTGCAGAAGGGTCTCAGGTCAAACAGCAGATGCCTTGCCTGATGATGCCACTGATGAAACTGCCCCCTGTTCGCTCTTGACAATCTGGTAAAATTTTCCTAGTTAATCAATGTTTTGATGAATAACAGGCCATATATATACTTTAATTTGGAGGTGGTTGTTTTGATGTGAATGGTTTACTGGTGATAATAGACTTACTTGTTCCCTATACTTGTAGCTGCATTCATTTTTTTATGTCCCTAAAGTTCCATTTTACAAAGTATCTTACAATATACTTTTTTTTTGTAATTACCAAAGTGAGTTATATCAAGTCCATATAATTAATTCTTTAGTGTCTACTCATGGGACACACTGAAGTGTGTGTTTCTATGTTAGGCAAAAGAAATGAACCTTCTTGGTGTCCTGGCCTTTACCTTCTTTCCTTGCTTTCTCTCTCTCTCTCCTGTTACTAATACTTCAGTCCTTTTAACCTCTATTTTTATATTACATGAATTTAGATACCAGTGAAACCAGATACCTTTCGATCTCCTGAGTCATCTGAACACCTTGAATGTATGATGAGTAAGCACTAGAATGTTGTGAACAGACTGGACTTGAATCTTTTTTTCATATTTCAAAGTATTGAGACAGGGGAACAAATGTTTTTGGTTACATAGATCACTTTTATAATGCCTCAGTCATGGCTGTAAGTGTGCCCCTCACACAGATAGTGTTCGTTGTACCTGTTAGGTAGGTTTTTATCTCTCTCTGCTTGATTTCACTGGGTTTTACTTCCTCTGTACACATATGTACTTATCGGTTAGTGCTGGTTTAATAGCTAGTATATGTGGTATTTGATTTTCTATTCTTGAGATACTTCACTTAGAAAAATGGCCCCAAGTTTCCTCTAAATTAACTTTTCCTTTTTATGTGACTAGTTTTCCATGGTATGGTATACAAATACCACATTTTGTTAATCTGTTCATGACTTGATGGGCACTTGGGTTGATTCTGTTTATGAATTGATGGGCACTTGGGTTGATTCCACATATTTGCAATTATGACTTTTGCTTCTTTAAACATTTGAGAGCAAGTATCTTTTTGGTAAAATGACCTCTTTTCTTTTGGGTAAATACCTCAGTAGTGGGATGGTTGGATCAAATGGTAGATCTACTTTTAGTTTTTAAGGACTCTCCATACTGTTTTCCATAGAGACTATACTAATTTGCAATCCCACCAACAGTATATAAGTATTCCTTTCTCTCGGCATCAATGTTAGCATCTACTATTTTTAGACTTTTTAATAAAAGCCGTTCTAACTGGGTAAAGTGATATCTCATTGAGGTTTTAATTTGCATTTCCCTTATGATTGGTGACATTGCGCATAGTGCTGAAAGTCCTAGAGCAGTCAGGCAGGAGAAAGAAATAAATGATGTCCAAGTCAGGAAAGAGAAGGTTGAAGTGTAGCTTTTTGCTGATGATCTGGTATCTAGAAACTGCCCAAAGACTCCACCAAGAGACTCCTAAAATTGATAAATAAATTCAGCAACATGTCAGGTTACAAAATCAATGTACATAAATCAATAGCATTTCTATATACCAATAACAATCAAATTGAAAATCAAATCAAAGACTCAGTACCATTCACAAAAGCTACGAAGAAAATAAAATACTTAGGAGTATTCTTAACCAGGGAGGTGAAAGATCTTTTACAAGGAGAACTATGAAACACTGAGGAAAGAAATTACAGAGGGCACAAACAAATGGAAAATATATCATGCTCATGGGTTGGTAGAATCAGCATTGCTAAAAGGTCTCTACTACCCAAAGTAATTTACAGATTCAATGCAGTCCCCATCAAAATACCAATGTCATATTTCACAGATCTGTTGTTTAAAAAATGTACTTCTATACTTCATTTGGAACCAGAAAAGAGCCTGCATAGACAAAGCAATCCTAAGCAAAAAGAACAAATCTGGAGGCATCACATTACCAGACTTTAAACTATTCTGCAAGCCTGTAGTAACCAAAACAGTATAGTATCTGTACAAAAATAGGGGTATAGACCAATGGAACAGAGCAGAGAATCCAGATACAAAACCATCTACCTACAGCCAAATAATCTTTGACAAAATAGACAATAATGCACACTGGGGAAAGGAAGTTCTATTTGATAAATGGTGCTGGACTTGAATCTTGACAGTGCTTTTGAAATTCTCAGCATGAACTTGGTCAGGCTACTTAGCTAAGACTCAGTTTCTCCATCTGTAAAATAAGTACAATCATATTAACTCCCTTACAGGCTAGGCATGAGGATTAGTAAAATAATACAAACAATGTAACCTAATCATTTGTACCCTCACATTCATCTGAAATTTAAAAAACTAAAATAATACGATGTACATAAAATAATATATGCAAGTTCCTTGAACAAGTGAGGAAGCAGATCAGTGTTAAGTACCAATTGAAATGCCAAGAATTTCATATGAAGCTCTGACAGCTACACACATCTTCATAAGGTGAAAACCCTCAGTAAATTGTCAACTACTTACTGATCATATCCTCTTAACATAGAACTGTACTAAGCTTAGGATTTGAGTTGAACCTTGAAGTCTCACTAAGTAGGATCTAGTTAAGTAAGTGGAGAGAAAGTGTTACCTACACTGTTCAAAATATGGTAGGTGGCCTCTAGCTACAAATAGCTGTTGAGCACTTGAAAATGTGGCCAGCAGAATTGAGATGTGCTGGAATATATGCCTGTTTTTTTAAGCTTAGTACAAAAAAGGAAAATATAAAATATCTCTAATAATTCTATAATGATTATATGTCAAGGTGATAATATTTTAGATATATTAAATGAAATAAATTATTACAATTAACTTCACCTATTTCTTTTTTTAACTTCTGACATATGTGACCTTTAGAAAATTTAAAAGTGATCCATTTGATCTTGCAATCCCATTACTAGATATCTACTAGAAGAACAAAAATCATTTTACCACAAGGACATTTGCACCAGAATGTTTATTGCAGCTCAATTCACAATTGGTAAGTCGTGGAAGCAACCTAAGTGCCCATCAACCCATGAATGGATCAACAAACTGTGGTATATGTAGACCATGGAGTACTATTCATCCATAAGAAAAGATGGAGACTTTACATCTTTTGTGTTTACCTGATGGAATTGAAACACATTCTTCTTAGTAAAGTATCTCAAGAGTGAGGAAAAAGAAAGTATCCAGTGTACTCAATATTAA
>CAUYPK010043522.1:0-38093 GCA_963574355.1 Loris lydekkerianus
TGCTCAGTCAGGTGTTTTTTGTTACCTTGTTGGAGTGATGGGATGATAATCTCAGTGGGATTTCTGGCATCTTTTGTTTTCAGTAATCTTCTGCAAATCAGGTTTGTATTCAGTTGTAGCCACTCGGAGATGGGATGATGCAGCCTGGGGGCGGGACTACGCACTCAGAGATCTCTCCTCAGAAGCAGCATAACAAAATCCAAACTTGGCAAAGAGCCACAGTATACAAAATAATGATAAGAGGCAAAGAGCCGCATTCATTTTGGCCGGGAGCCACATGCGGCTCGAGAGCCGCGTGTTCGCCACCCCTGGTCTAGGCGGAGGGGAGAGGCAGAGAAGGAGCCACAAGGCAGGGTGTCAGGGAGAGGAACAATGAGCAGAGGGAGGCACAGCAGGGGTAACTGGCACCAGGCCTCCAGGGCACCTCTCTGGGGCCTGGAAAAGAATGACAACCACTGTCAAGAGGCTTTCCTTCTGGGGGTGCCCCTTTGCAGAAGCACCACAGGCAGCCAGCTGTATTCTGCTCACAGCCAAGGGCATTGAGACACAGAGGGCACAGAGGTTTTCTGTGTTTGTCTGTGGCTTGCCAGAAAACTGGAACGTGAACATCTGAAGGAACAGTGGCACTCCCAGTCCAAGTACCTGAAATAATTGTGGCACATTCAGAAACCCTATGGTGGTTTCAGAACTAAATGTTATTTGGCTTCCTGACAGCTTGACTGTTCTTTTTATTTCTCAGAATTTTTTTTAAAGGGACAATAGATTTCCTTCTAAATAGTATCTTTAGACTTCCAAGATGTTTATGAAACCAAAGATCTTGAAAAGCACTACAAGACTGGGAATCCAAGGCAGCCACTTTACCTCAGAACCTCAAAAGCCACACGTATGGTACAGTTCCACTTACTGTAAAATGGGAACCCTCTAACAAGCTGTCCTGTTGACTGCATTTTACACTTACATAAAGGGCATCAATAGTACATGTTGTTTTTGAGCGCTGGACAGCATTCCATTTGTGCATATATACCATGATGAGTAAGAATTCTTAGAGTATTGCTGAGACTGAACATCTCAATCACTTTTATATATTTTTAAAAGCTGCCTGTTAGTGTTATTTGGTTTTGATTGAATTATTTATACTTTTAATTATAAAATCTTTATTTCAAAAAATTTATAAAGGCATTTCCACCTTTTCTGCTTTACCTTTTAACCATACTCAGAATTATTTAAAATGAAAACATAGTCTTCTCCTTTTTGAAAAAAAAAAAAAAAATGAAAACTTACAGAAATATTTAGTTTTGAGTCATTAATTTCTCATTTTATCTCTTGTGGCTAGTTTCTAGCTTTCATCTGACACTTAGAAAGTTTTTCTCTATTTCATGACAATAAAATTATTTACTCATATATCTTTTTTTCCTTTTTTAAAGAAATCTTTATTTTTCCTCTTTACAATTGTTTAGAAAACTAAACAGAAATAAATTAATTTAGGTAGAACACAATATGTGGTTTCCTTTCCAAGAACAAGTTTGTCTTTTCATTTATTCAAATTTCCTTTGGTGGCCCTCAGTGGAGATTTTTAATTTCCTCCATATAGGTCTGCCACAATCATTGTTTATTCCTAGAAAAAATTTTCTGTGAGGAATGGGATATTTTCTTTCATTGTATTTTCCAGTCCTCACTGGTATAAACTAACTTTGGATATTTCTAACTGTTCATCCTTTTCTGATTAAAAATTAAATTTAAAAAACACTTGTTTCCATGTGAAGACTCTGCCATATTCACTTCCCTCTCAGAGTTGCCCATCAGGGTAAATCTGATGATACTCAATCCATTTTGGCATTAACCTTCAGCGTTTTCTACACCTTTATTATTAGGATTTTCCTTCACTATGGACACTCTGATGCTGACTAAGTTGGAAACTAAACCTGAAGGCTTTTCCACACACATTACACATATAGGGTTTCTTCCAGGTGTGGACTGTCTGATGTATAATACAGTCAGAACTAAAGCTGAAGCCTTTCCCACAATCCATACATCTGAAGGGTTTCTCTCCAGTGTGGCTTCTCTGATGTCGATTTAAATGGGCATTAACATGGAAGGCTTTTCCACACTCCTTGCACTGAAAGGGTTTCTCTCCAGTATGGATTCTCTGATGCACAACATAGTCAGAACTACAGCTGAATGCTTTCTCACATTCTGTACATTTGAAAGGTTTCTCCCCAGTGTGTACTCTCTGATGGGTAGTTAGTTTGGCATTGATACTAAAGGCTTTCCCACATTCCTTGCATTGATAGGGCTTCTCTCCAGTATGGATTCGATGATGATCAAATAGGTTTCTTTTAGAAGTAAAACATTTCCCACATTCATTACAATCAAAGGGTTTCTCCCCAGTGTGTATTCTCAGATGCTGAATTAGTTTTGCATTAACATTGAAGGCCTTTCCACACTCACTACACTCATATGGCTTCTCCCCAGTGTGGATTCTCAGATGCTGCCGAAGGTGAGAGTTACACCTGAAGCCTTTCCCACATTCACTACATTCATAGGGTTTCTCACCCGTGTGGATTCTCTGGTGCTGAATTAACTTCCCTTTGACACTAAAAGCTTTTCCACATTCAGTGCACTCATAGGGTTTCTCACCTGTGTGGATTCTCGCATGCTGCATTAGTTTTGCATTAACATTGAAGGCCTTTCCACACTCTTTACACTGATAGGGCTTCTCTCCAGTATGGATGCTCTGATGCTGCCTAAGCTGGGAGCTGCACCTGAAGCCTTTTCCGCACTCATGACACTCGTAAGGTTTCTCTCCAGTATGGATTCTCTGATGTTGAATTAATTTTGCATTAACACTGAAAGCTTTCCCACAGTCATTACACTGGTAAGGTTTCTCCCCAGTGTGGACTCTCTGATGTGTAATATATGCAGAACTACAGCTGAAGCCATTTCCACATTCCTTGCACTGATAGGGCTTCTCTCCTGTATGGATTCTCTGGTGCCTGCTTAGACTCCCATGAACACTGAAGGCCTTCCCACACACCTTACACTGATAGGGTTTCTCCCCACTGTGGATTGTCTGATGTGTGATATAATGCGAACTATAGCTGAAGCTTTTCCCACACTGCATGCATTTGAAGGGTTTCTCCCCACTATGAGGTCTTTGATGCCAAATTAATTTTTCATTAATGCTGAAGGTTTTGCCATACTCCGTACACTTATTAGGCTTCTCCTCAGTGTGCGTTTCTTGATGCTGATTAAGTTGAGAGTCACATCTAAAGGTTTCCACTAATTCTTCACATTTGAAAGGTCTTTCCCCAGAATTAGTTATTTCATGCTTAACAAGTTTTGTGTCAAAGCTGAAGGCTTTCTCCAGTTCTGTACAGTTAGGGGGCTGCTCTCCAGTGGAGATGGTATGACACTTATACAAGTTCGGACTTTGACTAAAGAAAAACTCCTCCCTGGGTCTTGCGTCATTTTTCACCAGTCCATCAATGATACTGCTCTCATCCTTCTTCACATTCCCTGCTGAATGAATTTCCTGTTGTTTCTCCAGAATATAGGCTTCTGAGTAATTGGTTTCCTGGGAAAAATCCCTTTGAAGTTCAAATGATGTATAATCTTTTTCTTCACACATTTCCTCCATCAAATTATTGTCAGTCTGGATATCAATATCTACTATAGAAAACATAAAATGTCATGTAAGAACCATAGTTAGGAAAAAGAAAAAAACTGCACTATAAAGGATCATTAATAATCAAGGAGCTCTTTAAAATCATGTTTCTGAGCAACCCATCATGCATCTTTAGCTAAGGACAGAAAACATTAACGTAGTCAGTGTGCAGGTTAATTTGGGTTGCTCAGAAACATCAAACACTTCAGGACAACCTGCTGCCTACAGAATGAAACCCAGACTCCTTTCATTAAAGATCTCACAATATCATCTCCCCCACCCCTATTTATCAAGCACATTATACTGCAAATTCTCTATTTCCAAAACATGCCTTCCTTGGTCAGGTATCATCTGGCAAAGTGATCAATTCCAAAACAGTGAAAACATGTTAAGAAAAATGAAGATTCATTGAAAAAATGCAGGAGAATCTCATGAACCCCAAGTGCAGGAAATAAAAGTGAAGCCTCCGGGGAAAGGAGAAGTCACCTGGCAGCTACTCTGCTTGCACCAATTAGAACCTTGATACTTCAAGTGTGGTAACCAGAAGCAACCTGGGACTGTATCAGAAATGCATACTCTTCACCCTGTCCCAGACTTCCCAGAGGAAGTCTTCCCAAGGGATTCATTTACATATTAACATTTAAGAAGCAACTGAAAGTATTTTTCCCCCTATAAGGGAGGAAAGTAAGGTGCTGTTCTGACCTTACTTCTGCTATAATGTACAGCTATCTCCCCTCCATCAACAAAATAAGAATATTTAACTTTGCACACACTGTAAGCTAAGCACTTTATATTATATGTATTATTTCATTTTATCCTCAATCCTCAAGACTAGTACTATTACCTCCTTTTATTATTATCCCACTTTCAGAAATGAGATCACTGAATCTTAGAAAACTAAAAGAATTAAGCTACTTTGAAGTCACACAAATAGCAAGTAGCACAGTGGGATTGGACCTCAGGAAAGTCTAAAGACTATGCTTTCTACCACTTGAACCACTTCTACTTTTATTTTCCTTTTTTGAGAGAAAGTCTCACTCTATTGCCTGGATAGAAGTGCAGTAGCATCATGATAGCTTATAGCAACCTCAAACTCCTAGGCTCAAGCGATCTACACACGTCTGCTTCCCAAGAAGCTAGAACTACAGGTTATGTGCACCATGCCTGGTTTATTTTTACCCCATTTTGGCATCTCACAATGTTGCCCAGGCTCACTTCTGCTTTTCTATGTGAGAAGACTCTTAATTCTGTATCCTCTACATTAAGTGGACAATGCTTAGAAAATGGCACGAGGCTCCAAAATTATTAATCCATTAATTTTGTCTGAAAAGGGCAAGATTCCAAAATTAGGATCGCAAAGAGTTAGAGTGAGATATTTGAGGGGAAAAAGTCTCTTCTTGGAATTACACCAGTAAACTGCAAAGACAGACAAAACTGTACCTATCTCTATAAATCAACAAAACTTACCCAATTTTACTCTCTGTGGCTGGCCAATAAATGTGACATGTTTACATATTGCTAAAGTTGGCTTTCTTCCTAAAAAACTAACCTTTCCAACAGAATGGGCAGCATGTGCTCCCTTACCAGTCAAGAAGCCCTGGGGGCCTATTTCTGTTCCAGCGGCCAATGGTGATGGGCCCCCCAGCTCACCTACTCCCTCCAGTTGTGAGATCACAGCAGGTTTCAGAAGTAGTAATCCTGTTTGGGGGAAGTAAACAGGACATACAGATAAATAATTTCCTACATATAAGTTCTTAAGCCTCTTCTCTGTTCATCTTAGCAATGGGGAGGGAAGGTAAGAACCCCAGGGGTCCCAAGCCTAAGGACCATGAAAAAGGGTTGGGGGCTTGGGAAGAGAAGTGTGGGAAACTACAAGACAACTTGGGAAAGGCCCAGCCTGTGGGCACAGGAACTCGTGCAGTATAAGCAAGGAGATTCTGCACAAAAGGGATACTATTTTTTGATGTTAGCTTGAAATATTCAGAGTCTACTGAGATCCTTTAAAGATTCAAGATACAGGTGAGGTGATGGGGGGATCTGAAGTGCTACTATGGAACAGGAAGTTACTGTATTCTACACTGTGTCAAAACATAGCTTCTACAGACTGGATCAAAAGTGCACACTAGTTCCAGCAAAGTCCCTTATAAGCCTACAAAGAGTGTGGGGTTTGCCTTTTCCAGCAACCCCTAAGTCTAAGGGATTAGAACAGCCCTGGGGTTCCCACTCAGTAAACGATTACCAGAGACCCCACCTGCAAACTCTAAGGGAGAAGGAAGCCAGAAACCCCAAGTGGCAGAGTCTGGGTCCCCAAGTGGCAGAGTCTGGGTCCCAGGCCTTACCCAAGGAGGCCACATTGCCATAATTCTCCAGCATCACATCCCTGTACAGGGCCCTCTGTGCAGGAGACAGACCATCCCATTCTGTCTGGGTGAAGTACACAGCCACATCTTCAAAGGTCACCAACTTCTGAAACAACAGGTTCCTGCTACCCTAGGGCCAATTTTATGTCTCAGGCCCAAAGTGAGGGTCAGAGGGCAGTATAAGAGCTTGGGAGTAAGCTTGTGAAAGCACAAAACTAGTAACAAGGGAAAGAGAAAAAACACCAGGAAAGTAAACCACAAGATAGCGGACTTCTCACACAGCAGAGAAACCTCATGCCATTTTCATACTTATAAAAGTGAAAGAGATAATGTAAGCTGGGCTGAAAGAAAAAACTTTTCCATAAGCAAATTCGTCCAAAGCAACCAACTCTGCTCTTATAGACAGGTCACTCCCTCCTTAGTAGACTCAGGACCTACCCACTAACAGTTTCCAGCTTGTGTCATCCCCTTGAGGTCCTGGCTCCCTTGTACCTGACCTCAGCTCCATTCTACTCCCCATATCTTGCTCTCATCCTCACATCTCAAGCGATCTGCTAAGACAGTCATGGTTTCCATCTCATCCAGCCTCCACCTGCCTCTGTTTGATCACTCCCACTAGACTGGGGAGGGTTGGGGAGAAGGTCTCCTGAAAACCCAGCATTTTCTATTACCCTCTCTCATTTAAGCCTCATCCTTTCCAACCATTCCCAAGACTTCACTGTTTTTCCATGAAGGCTTGGGAAAGAAGGGAGACTAGGCTTCCCAATGACTAGCCACCCTGCCACCCTTTCAGCTTCTCTTCTTTATGCCACTAAGCTATGTGGTCACTAAGCTACAAAGTCTGCCACTCAGCACTGATGCTGGATATCACTCCCAGGCCCAAACCTCCCTCCTGGGCAGCCATAGCCTCTGGCTGGTTCTCTGCCCACTTCAGCCTTCCATGAAGACTCTGAAGACTCACTGGCAGGGATTTGCCTGTCAACTCTTCTCTGCCAGGACTTATCTTCCTTAATGCTACTGACCTCTACCAATCAAGTTCTGGCCACCTTAGTCTAGGTGTTTCTGTGAGTCCTCTTTGTGTGACCTTGGACAGACCAAGTAACTTCTCTGCACAAAATTAAAGGCTTCACCTGCCACCACCCTTTTCCCCAATAAGTTGGCACTTCCTCCTGAACCCACACCTCAGCTGGTGTCAGCACTACCCCCACAGGAAACCGCAGTTAGACCATCCCATTCTTGTCTCCCCCCACCCCCACCCTTTATTTCCAGTCCTAATCCTTGGCTCTATTCTCAATATTTTTGTGTCTTAAGCATTACTTGAGTTGGATCCCTCCTCTTTAACTACTATCCTTGATGAAGTCTACCCCACCTGGACCAATGGGATTCTTTCTGAAGTGGTCACCTTGCTTTTGAAACTTCCCTAAAAATTTTTCCAGACACATCACAAATCTGACTAAGTTAACATCACTAGTTCCACAATTGTCTTATGGCTGGGCAGTTATGAATCTCACAATAACTTTGTGACCTTGGGCAGGTTACTCTACTCTCCTTCTCTTCATTGCTTTTTAGCAGAAAGAGATAACACACCACCTATCACAGAAGGCACTTGTCAGGAGTGAACAATCATGCAAAGGGGCCTCAAACGATGTTATTGGTATTACTGTGACTATTATTCCCAACCTGTAGTCCATGGAGGTCCATGGATGAGCTTCAGGGGGTCCATGAAGTCCCTGAAAGTGTACGGAGAATTTGGTTTGTAGGTTTATTTTTCTAGGGGAGAAGGTGGAGAGCTCTTATCAGAGACATAAAGTCTGAGCCACTGCATCCCAAGCCCTAAAAGCCTCACAAGGACAATGAGACACTCTGTCCCACAGGGTTCCTTGTCCATCCCTTTCCTCAATTCCACTCCTCATTGTCTTCCCCCGCCCCTGAATTCAAGGCACAGCTGTTTCTCTCTTTGACCTGGTCTTGCTACTCTTCTCCCTACACCTCCCCCTCCCGTTCCACTGAGACTCCAGTCCTCTGCAACTCTCCTTCATTAGCATCGTGCACACAGCATCCTACACAGGCAGCTTCCATGTCCCCACCACCCTAGAGCCCTGTGCGGGGATGCACCTGCAGAGAGGTCTGCAGAAGACCACCCTCTGCCTCTGGACTTCTCTCCTGCTGCCTCCTACTCGGCACCATCCTGGTCTATGCCACCATCCCTCCACATCACCTCCCTCCCACAAGTTCTAATCCAGCAGACAGATGCAGCTTTCATCCCAAGGATCACCAACTCCTTCTCACCTCTCCTCAATCTAATGAAACTAATGAAACTCCCCAGAAGAAGAGCTGAAGGACCCACAGCTAACCTGGGGCCAGGCTTTCAGGAGCATGGTTGCATCACGGTCTCCCATTCAGAGCAGGACTGGAGCTGAGGAGAAAGGCAGAAAGAAGCAAGTGTGAGGCAAGATACCCCCATCAGGAACGGCACACCCCTCAGAGAATATGCCAAACATGGTAGCCTGCATCTAAGCAGGAGTGTGAACAGGAGCTCCCACAAGAAGAAGGTGGTGATCTGTTCAATGGCTTGGTGCCTGTGTCACTGACAAAGCCAAGAAACCTACATAGGGTTTTAAAATTCGGACATGTATCATACATTCAAAAAAAGTGTATATAAGATGTGTGCACAGCCTACGAGATGATAAAATAATGAGACAGGACACATATATTTTAGGAAAATATGAAATTTCAAGACTGATGTTAAGCAGTAAAAATCAGACAATAACCAGTCCACTTGGGTTGCTTCCAATGTCTTGATAATTCAGAATAATCAAGACATGGAAGCAACCCAAGGGCCTGTCAACCCATGAATGGATTAACAAGCTGTGGCGTATGTATACAATGGAGTACTATTCAGCCATACGAAAAGATGAAGGCTTTACATCTTTTGTGTTTACCTGGATGGAGTTGAAATTAAATACATTCTTCTTAGTAAAGTATCTCAAGAATGGGGAAAAAAAGTATCCAGTGTATTCAATACTAATATAAGACCAATATATAAACAATGACACATTCATACCAAAGGAGAAAAAAAAAGTACAGTCTAGCAAGGGGGAGAGGAGAAGGGAAAGAGGGGAGGGAGGAGGAGGAAGGGTGATTAACGGGATCTCTCCTAATGTGCACAATGTGAGGGTGTTCAGCACACCCCCTGGGTGAAGGGCTCAACTACAACTTGAACTTTACCTTAGATATGAAAATGATATAACCTAAACATTTGTACCCTCATATTAATATGAAATGAAAAAATGAAAAAAACATAACCAGTGCACATGCTTTTGAAAAATGAACAAGAGGTTCCAGGAATTCTATTAGGGTCTCCTTTCTTAGTGGCTGGCAGAAGTCTAAGCCTTGGTTTATTTGCTGTGAAAAGGCTGGTAAGTATGAGGAGGCAGCCTAGTACCTCACTTCCAGTCCAAATCCTCAAGGTAAGCCTGAGCCACACAGAGGCCGACCTGCCAAGAGATCCCTAAAGAGCATCCAGGGCTCTGAAAGAATGGGGCAATGTCAGGAGCAACTGCTCCCTTCTCCAGGCCCTGCTTCCCTGAGGCCTGACTTCCCCCTGCAGTGCGCTGGGGCTGCGGCCCAATCAGCCTAGATTCTCCTGTGGTGTCACCGAGGGTGATGCTTGCTCAAAGAACAAGAAAGGAGTCAAAGATCTTGGTAATAGCCTGTCTCTTGAACTGAATCATTGTTTTAATCATCCTTCAGACCACTGGTTCTCAATCTTCCTAATGCCACAATGTGTTTTCATTGTTAAAAAGGTGTGCAACCCACAGGTTGAGAACCGCTGCTTTAGACACACTATAATTAACCTAGCCAAAGTGAAAATGAAAGAAAAAGTTCTATAAGCAGCAGCTGACTTCTCAGCAAAAACTTTACAAGCCAGAGAGTGGGCTCCTACCATCTATCTTCTTAAACAAAACAACTTCCAGCCTAGGATTCTGTACCCTGCAAAACTATAGTTTCATATTTGATGGAGAAATAAAATCTTTGATAAGCAATCATTGAGAAAATGTGCAACTACAAGACCTACTCTGCAGGAAATACTCAAACCTGTTCTAAACCCAGACCAACACAATGGACTCCCAGTAAAATAAAGACACCTGGAAACCAAAGGACAAAGCCTGGCTACCACAATGGTCCACATGAAATCAGAACTAAATGAAATTGAGAACAAATGAACCATTCAGAAGATTTAATAAAACAAGGCAACAATGTTCACACAACTAACTCCACCCTACTTATCAATCCTCTCAATAAAGGAAACAGCTTGAATTCTTCACTGAAGAGACACATGCTGGCTGACTGGATTAAAAAACATGAGCCAAGTATATGCCATCTTCAGGAAACACATTTAAGCAAGACTCAGGGTGAAAAGCTAGAAAATATATTTTGTGCAAATGGAAACCAAAAGAAAGCGGGAGTTGAAATTATTATTGTAGGTACAACTGACTTTAAAGCAACAAAAGACAAGTTGGACACTATATACTGGTCAACAGAACAACCTAGTAAGAAGATATTTTGATCCTAAATATTTATGCACCCAAATTAAATCTTCCCAGACTTACAAAGCAAACCCTACTAGGTCTGAACAAAATGATAAACACCACCACCTATTAGCTAAGGACTTCAACACCCCACTGACAGAAGTGAACAGATCCTCCAAGCAGAAACTAAGCAGAGAAACAATGGACTTAAATACTAATGAATGTATGTTCTCATCAGCTCACGGATCACTCTCTGAAATCAATCATATCCTAGGTCACAAATCAAACCTCAACACATTAAAAAAAAGAGATTATACCTTGTATCTTTACAGACTACAATGAAATTAAATCAGAACTCAATACCAACAAAACACTCATCCCCACACAAAGTCATAAAAACTAAACAACCTATTGCTAAACAATAATTGTGTCAAGGAGGAGGTAAAGAAGGAAATCATTATATTTCTTGAAAAAAATGACAATGAGGCTACAAGCTACCAAAACTTGTGGGATACTGCACAAATAGTCCTAAGAGAGAAATTCATCCAGATTAAATGCCCACATCCAGAAATCAGAAAGAGTGTAAATCAATAATCTAATGAATCATCTCAAGGAACTGGAAGAGGAAGAGCAATCTAATCCTAAACACAGTAGAAGAAAAGAAATAACCAAAATGAGGTCAAAACTAATGAAATTGAGAACAAATACACCATTCAGAAGATTAACAGAACAAAAAGTTGGTTCTATGAAAGACAGATAAAAATCAACAACCCTTGGCCAGATTAACCAGAAACAGAAAAGTAAAATCTCTAATAACCTCCGCCAGAAACAAAAAAGGGGAAATAACAACAGATACAAAAATACAAAGCATCATCACGAAATACTACAAAAATCTCTATACCCAGAAATTTGAAAACGTGGAGGAAACAGACAAATTTCTGGAATCATACTATCTCCTAGACTCAATGAGGAAGAAGTGAAACTCTTGAACAGACCATTATTAAGCACCAAAATTGATATAATAACAAATCTTCCAACAAAAGAAAGTACCAGGCCAGAATTCTACCAAACCCCCAAATAAGATCTTATATGTATAATGCAAAATACATCCTAAAACACTGAGAAAGCAGAAACCTTCCTCAACTCCTTCTAGGAAGCAAATATCACCCTAATACCAAAATCAGGAAAGGACACAAAATAAAACAGAAACTACAGATCAATATCATTAATAAACATTGACACAAAAATCCTTAATAAAATCTTAACAAATAGAATTCCGCTATGTCAAAAAATAATTCTCACAACCAGGTAGGCTTCAACCTAAGGATTCAAGGCTGGTTCAACATACACAAATCTATAAACATAATTCACCACATAAGCAGAAGTAAAAACTAAGATAATATGATCTTCTCAATAGACACAGAAAAAACACTTGACAAGCTTCAGCATCCTTTTTTAATAAGAACATTTAGGAAAACCGGCATAGATAGGATATTCCTTAAAACAGATAAAAGTCATCTATAAGAAACATTATATTGAACAGAGAAAAAACTGAAAGCATTCCTGCTTAGAATTGGAACCAGACAAGGATGTCTACTATTGCCACTATTCTTCAACATAGTGCTAGCCAATGCAATCAGAAAGAGAAGGCTATCAAGGGTATCCAAATGGGGACAGAGGAAGTCAAATTAGCACTCACTGATGATATGATTTGATACCTAGAAAACCCCAAGGACTCAACCATGAGACTCCTGAAATCAATAAAGAAATACAGAAACATCTCAAGTTATACAATTAATGTACACAAATCAGTAGCCTTTATATACACCAACAACAGTCAAGCTGAGAATCAAATCAAAGACACAATATTCTTCACAGTAGCATCAAAGAAAATGAAATATCTCAGAATATATTTAACAAAGAATGTGAAGGATCTTTACAGAAACAACTATGAAACTGTGAGGAAAAAGAAATTGCAGAGGATGTTAACAAATTGAAGAATATATATTCGTGGCTTGGAAGAATCAACATTGTTAAAACGTCTAAACTCCCCAAACCAATCTTTAGATTTAATGCAATAACCATTAAAATATCAACCTCACGTTTTAAAGACCATGAAAAAAATAGCTCTTCATTTTGTATGGAACCAGAAAAAGACCTGAATAGTCAACACAATTCTACAAAATGAGAACAAATCTGGTGGAGGCATCAGTTCACCAGATTTTAGACTATACTAAAATCCTATAGTGAATAAAAATAGACACAAGATCTATCAAATAGAGAATCTAGAGATGAAACCATTCTCTTACTGCCATCTCATCTTTGACAAAGCAAACAGAAGCATACACTGGAGAAGAGAATCCCTAGTCAACAAATGGTACTGGGAGAACTCGTTAGCCACAGCAGAAGACTGAAACTGGACCTGCACCTCTCACCATTTACAAAAATTAACTCAAAGATTTAAATCTAAGACATGAAACTGTAAAAACCCTAGAAGAAAGTGTAGGAAAAACTCTTACTCTCATAGGCCTAGGGAATCACAGCAACAAAAATATAAACGAATAAATGGGATGTGATCAAGTTAAAAAGCTTCTTCTGCACAGCTAAGGACACAACAAAGCAAAGAGAATGGGAGATGATATTTGCATGCTATGAATCTGACAAAGGGCTAATAACCAGAATGCACAAAGAACTTAAGCAAAACAACAAGAAAACATCAATCAAACCCCTTAAAAATTGAGCAAGAGAAATGAACAGAGATTTTTCTCAAGAGGCCAACTAACATGAATTAATACTCATTGTCTTTAATCATCAGAGAAATGCAAAACAAAACCACTTTGAGATAACACCTAACCCTAAGTTTTACAGTGGAATGTTACCCAGAATGTTACACACAACATGAATAAATGTGGGAACATAATAAGGAATTATGTGAGTCCCAGATTAAACTAAACTAAACTGAACACAATGATGCCACTTATATGAAGCTCAAAAACAAACAAATTAAATATATTGTTTACACCTACATGCATGTGATAAAAAGTATTTTAAAAATAAGGCTATTTTGATTAACACCAAATTCAAGATAGTAGTTATCTTGAGGGATGGGAGGCTGATAGTTGGATTGGGAAGAAGCACAGTACTGACAACGTTCTCTTTCTTAATTGGGTGATGTGTTCACGAACGCTCATTTCACTACTATATATACATTTATAACATTTAAACATATTTTAATGCGCACACACACACACCAGGCAAAATGAGGTGAAGGTAACGACCCAAAATGTAATACTAACAACAGCAGAGGAACCTAACTATACTACAACTGAATAATACAATCACACTTAAGTCGTGAAAAAGAGAAGAAATAAGTAACATTGGGAAATAGTATTTTAACTAAATACTATAAGAGTAAAGACAAAAAGACCTGTATTGAGATACTGTACTCAATGCTTTAACTATTTTATGTGTATTCTAAAACTGAGCAAATTTTTCAATTATAGTGTAGATGTCATTTCCAGGTCACTGCACCCTCCAGCCCGAAAGGAGTCCCCGAGTTACCTTTTGGGCATGGCATCGCGCCAGTAAATCCAAAAGCTGGGCTGCTTCTGCTCCCGGGTAACTGGCAGGGGGCCTGCTTTTTCTGCGCTCCCCCTTGACCCTGATTCATGACACTATGGCCCGAGCCTGGGAGCACACACTCCAAACTAGAGATGCGAGATTTCAACAAGTCAAAAACTTGTGGTATCACCTCGGGCTGCTTCACCTCCGCAAATACTCTCCCTCAGGCTGCAACGACACATCTTCCCTGAACAGATCAAGCACTAAATGCTGGGGCCACATCAACAAAGGCTTTGCCTCCCAAGGGATGGAACGCAGTGAGCCACCAAGATCAAAGCGAAACTCAAAAAGGACCCGGGTCGTTGTCCTGCTCCATTCCTCAAGTCCAGGCTTTCTAGCAGGGCAACCGGAGCGCAGGAGCGTCCCAAACCAACCCAGAGCCTTGGCGCCAGAGCACCGCCCACGGGGCCCACACTCGCACTCACCTCCGCAGCCTGCGGCACAGCTCCGCGGCGCGACAGGAAGTGCGTCACCAGACTGCGGCCGAGCCTCTCTAGGAACAAGCTCGCCTCTTCTCTATGGCGTCCTGTCCCCGCCCCTGCTGCCACAGCCCTGCCCACTAGGGCCTCGCTCCCTTTGCTCACGTCTTTCCGGTCTGACCCAGGGGGGCGTTACTCTTTCCCGGCCGGCTAGAATAAGCGTTGAGCACGGAGCCCAGCCCCAGGCGGCGCGCCAAGAATGTGTCTTGATAAAGCTGCAGGTGCAATATATTTGGGAATCTCCGGACTGGACCAAGCGGTTCGCACCCTGCTACTGCCGATGCCTACCCCACCTTTTGTTGAGACAGTCTCATTCTGTGGCGGCTAGAGTGCTAAGCGTCATCATAACTCACAGCAACCTCAGTCCCCTGGGCTGAAGAGATCCTCCTGCCTCAGCCTCCCAATAGCTGGGACTTAAGGCGACCGCCACAACTCCCGGCTAGTTTTTCTATTTTTAGTACAGAAGGGGTCTCCTTGGTCAGGCTGGTCTCAAACCCCTGAGCTGAAGCGATCCACCCGCTTCAGCCTCCCTGAGCGCTAAGATTACAGGCGTGAGCCACAGCGACCAACCTTTTCTTTCACTTTTTTGAGATAGACTTTGGCTATGGCGCCAAAGGCGGTAGTGCAGTGAAACACCATCATAACTCACCATAACCACAAACTCCTAGGCTAAAGAATCCTCCCGCCTCAGCTTCCAGAGTAGCTGGGACTACAGATGTGCCACCACGCCTGGCTCAATGCCCCCTTTTGATAACAAATATTTTAAAATGTCCATTTAATTTTCCTGACCTGAAGCTCATAAATGATGGCTTATAAAATAGACAATATAAAGAACAGATATTTTTAAAACTAATGTGATGTCTCCTAATGAAGGAGAAATAAAGGGAATATAATTTGTACTGTAATTTAAAACTACGTACTTCTGTATGTAAATGCTTGCCTGTGACTGCTATAGGAGACCTAAAGAAGTGGCCAGATATGTCTTTACACACAGAATTTGCCTGAACTGCTCCTGCCACGAAGCTGTGTCTTATATTGGTGTTTCAAAAATCACAGAAGTGTGATCCAGAATAGTAAACACTTTTGGTGAAGTTCTGAATGAAACACAGGACATTCTTCTCTTGATTATACAGTATATTCCTGGAACATCTACATATGTTAAAACTGTGCAAAAATACATTGTGTATATCCAGAACAGATTCTAGGTTCAAGTAATTTACAAGTAGGGGTTTCACTTACATGAATGTCCAGCAAGACATTTCAAAGTCTGGAAATGTTTTGGACAGATGGGATTATCCTATGCATTGCAGGACTTGTGGCACTAATGGCCAGTGACAATGCCACTACCACCATCAAATGTAACAAATTATCACCCATAAACTCCGAAATGAACCTGGGGGAGGGGAAAAGTATTAAAAGCCCATCTTCAACCCTTATTGTGTAGCCCTTTCTTACTTCCAGCTCTGATCCCTCCAATGCAGCTGTGCTGGAAGGTAGTGGTAGGCCATACTCACCTCTCCAGCCCCACTTGCTGTACTTGCTATTCTCTAAACCTAGAACTTTCTCCCCTTCCTGTTCCTACTCTCTATCTTCACTTTTCTGAAACTATCAGCTCAAATCCTATTTCCCATGGGAGGCAAGCCTTCCTTGACCAGGCAGATCCCCACCCCCACCATGTGCCATCACAGTTTTTCTCAGGACTTGGAAGAAACACACCTACTTAACAGTAATACATTTAGTTTCTATCAGTATCTGTCTTCTCTGTTAGTTCCAGGGACCAGGAACTATATCCATCTTGTCTGACACTGTTAGTTAGGACACGAAACTGGACACAAAGAAGGGGAGCAATAAACATTTGCTGTTGGCATGGTCCAAAGGCTCCAACCCTAACTCCTAGGTAGAACCCTACTTTACTTTTGTACCATTGGGGTTACAATATGTGTTGATGCTTGGTATCATGACATTGACCATGGCTAGGAGCCACTCTCTGCCTTGACTTGACCCAGATCTTCACTGTTTTCCACAATGAGCACTTTATGTTGTTTCTTTCATTCAGATATTTCAAATGGAAAAATGGTCCCTCTGACTGGCCAGACTGGGATTACATTGCCCTTGGCAAGAAGTGGTAGTTTTCACTTCTTCCTAGGCTCAGGAATCAGACCTCTAGGTAGGAGAGCTTGATGAAAGAAATAGGAAGGAATTAGGAGATCACACCATCATATAAATACTGGCCCCAAAAAGTTGAGTAGTAAATCAGTTGCCAAATTTTACAGATAAGAAAGGGTCCCCTAAAAACCCACAAAATACCTACTCCTCAGATCACCAGGGCAGACTTAAACCAAGATACAAAAGCTCTGTGGTAGGTCTGGAGAGGCAGAGACCTCTATCAACTGCTGTTCTTCCATCTTAACTGATACCAGAATCTCTAGCAAGGCACATGACAGCCTGGGGAAAAAAGCACACATTTCCTAGCATTCTTTAAAGCAAAGCATGCCAGCCTGAGTAAAACGAGACCATGTCTCTACTAAATATTGATCAAACTAGCTGGGTGTTGTGGCAGGCACCTGTAGTCTAAGCTAATTGGGAGGCGAAGGAAGGACTGACTGAGCACAGGAGTTGGAGGTTTCTGTGAGCTGTGATATGATATCGCACTCAACCCAGGGCAAAGTGACAGTGTCTCAAAAAAAAAAAAAAAAAAAAAAAAAAAAAAAAAATATATATATATATATATATATATATTCTCTGAAGCCTCCCCTTCATTATACACCTGTTGAAAGGGATACCCTCAAGTGCACTTTTCCTGTATTTTTTTTTCTGTGCTTACGTATTCTTGGAATATTTAAAAGTAACAGCATACAAGTATGCCAACACAATTTATCCATACTGACAAATGGAATCCCCTATACTCTCACATTTTTTCAGAAATAGTTCTTTTTGCCTTGAAATTTACACATTGCTACTTCAAGCTGTATGCCCACTGGAAAGTATATAAAACTCAAAATAATTGGGGAATTGGAGGACCCAAGACCCCCAAAATGGTTGTAGGGCCTGAAACAGTAGGTCATTTTGCTTGGAAAAACTAATGAGTCCAAATTGCCATGGAGTTGATTTACTTTGTTTCATCTGGGAAAAGTTCCTGAGCTTTCCAGGAATACTCCATTAGACCTTCCTATTCTTAAAATCTTTTCCATTATGCACCAAGGACAAATCAGAAGACCTTTCACTTTTATTTTGGAAAATCAGTGTTTACTTTTCTTATGCTCCAGTCAAGTATATCTCAAAGAGCAACTTACTTTTACTACAATTCCAGGGTTACAGCTATTTTTGGTGTAACATGGTCCAAATGTTACCAACATGGTGGGCATACTTAATAGCCATGACTGTTGCATCTGACATTATAGAACTGGGCTCATGTGCAACAGTTCACTGGAGATGAAAAGTAAGCTCCCCACACACTCTCTAAAGAACAACTGAGATTCCTAAAACTCATTTACCTGTTTGGGGGTCACATGTGGTGATTGCAGATAGAATTTCAATCTCGAGCAGTTTGACTCATCACCTCAAATGCAAGCTCATCACCACCAAGCCATTATAATTCTTGTTCTCCAGATTGTTGGCTGCTTTCATATGAGAGGGTTTCAGAGATGATTCTCTCTCAAACTTACCCCTATCGGTATGCCCCCCAGGTACACTTTTCCTGTGTTTTTTTTTCCCATGCTTACTTCAGGAATATTGAAAAGTAACTGTACACAAGATTGCAAACACAATTTCTCCATACTCACAAATGAAATCCCCTATACTTTCAAAAGCTTCTTAGCATAGAGAAATCAGATCCAATTCATTGCATGTTTCTGAAAAGAGGTTAACAGTTGGGAGTTAGCAGAGGAATAGAAGTTATGAAAAAGAATCAAGCAGCTTTTCTCCAAATGAATACAACAAAACCTTCTTTCTTACATGTGTTCCCTTCTTCCTTCTTATATGTACCTAGAAAGAGCCCTGAGCATTCTCCCTTACACAGTACCATCAGGTATTAGACATTCCCCCCTAATTTGACGAATTTGGGCCTCCA
Source organism: Loris lydekkerianus (assembly GCA_963574355.1). Classification (NCBI taxonomy): domain Eukaryota; kingdom Metazoa; phylum Chordata; class Mammalia; order Primates; family Lorisidae; genus Loris; species Loris lydekkerianus. The sequence goes on from CAUYPK010043522.1 coordinate 18,726, forward strand.
GACTAACACTGCAATACTGGGTCCCTATTCTACAGAGCTCCCAAGAAAATCCATTTTTTTTAGCTGTGGTAATGAAGTCCCCAAGGCCCAAAGGTGGTGCCTCACACATGTAATCCTAGCACCCTGGGAGGCCAAGGCAGGAAGATTGCTTGAGGCCAGGAGTTTGAGACCAGCCTGAGAAAAACCCCTTCTCTACAAAAAATAGAAAAATCAGCAGGTCATTGTGGCATATGCATATAATCACTGCACTGGATAGAGTGCAGTGACTATATAAAGTCCCCTAGAAGGAAAAGAATCCTAACCCCCATCTTATCACAAAGAATCTTCTAAAGGAAGACTGACTTTAGGGAATTACAACTGTCAGGCACACAAAAGGCAAAAGTCCCAGGAAATTAGCAGTGCCCACCACAATGTGTTTATAGTGGCTTTCGAGTAAAAGGGACTCCAGCAGAAACCAGGACCGTGGTGCTGTCCAGGGTGCTAGCTACACTACATCAGGGCATCCGCGGAACTCTCCAAGGTCTTGAGTCTGGCCTCTGAACAACTGTTCTCCAACCTGGTGCTGGTCCTCTTGATTCTATTTTAAGCTTAATCTCCAGACACTTGTCTCATCCTTTCTTTTCCTTTTGAACTTGGTTAGCAAGAAAGCCACCCTGTTCCTGCTTCTGTCACCCTGCATCAAATTCATGAACACAAATAGCTCTTTAGAGAGGCTCTTCTGGGAAGCTTACTTACAGCTTAAAGATTTCTATAAACGTGAGCCATGCTTTAAATAAATCAGCAACTGAATAAATACATCATAGCACACTTTCATTTGTGTGATAAAGACAAAGAGCAGGGTGATTGGGAGAATTCTAAGGGAATACATTTTTAACTTGGAAGTGAGAAAAGGCTTGAGGATGTGACCTTGAGTTGAGATCTGAAAGAGTAAGATTATCTGGGCACATCAAGAGGACAGCATTCCAGGCAGGAGGAATAATACATGTGTGGGACCCCCGGGGAAATAAAGCTGACATCTTGTGGGTAGAAGGAATGGTGCATCATGAGGTCAGGAAGTTTTGCAAGCCACATTAGAGGTCGGAATTATTCCCAGTGCAATGGGAATCCATTGAAAGGTTTTGTTTTTTGTTTTCTTTTCCAGTGTCACCTGGGTAGGGTGCCATGGGATATCACAGCTCACAGCAACCTTAAACTCTTGGGGTTGAGCAATCCTCTTGCCTCAGCCTTCTGAGTAGCTGGGACTACATGCGCCACCACAACGCCCAGCTAGTTTTTCTATTTTTAGTAGAGACATGGTCTCACTCTTGCTCAGGCTGGTCTTGAGCCCAGGCGATCCACCCACCTCGGCCTCCTGGAATGCTAGGATTACAGGTGTGAGCCATTGCACGCAGCCCATTGAAAGGTTTTAAGCATGAACGTGCTATTTGTTTTTTAAGGCATACTCTGGCGGCTCATTGGCAGATAGAGACACAAAAGCAGTGGGGAGATCCCTTAGGGAGCAACTGGGGTACTCAGGAAATGGTGGCTTCAGACCAGGACAAAAACTAACACAGTAATACTGATTCAACAAGTCACTTAATTGGAGGGGGCTTCCTGACAGTGGTACTAGAGTCAGGGTGCTAACTACTCATTAGTAAATGCCCCCCAAATGGAAACTAACTTCACTCAGATGTCCCACCTCAAAGCTCAAAGCCCTCAGGGGAGCCAGCTCTTTCAGATATTTGATATGAACACACCCATTTTCAGATGATGCTCAGAGGAAGAGATGTCTAACTTTAGGAAGCTACCCAACCATTAAGAGTGCGGGAAGCTCAGAAATGGATCCCTTGCTTCATCTATAGAGGCACAGTTAGGGTGGTGCAGTGACAGCTCCAAGCAGTCGTCGAAATAATTAAAACAAGTAGTTTAGTAAGAAAGTTTATTATATTGGCTTGTTAAGCAAGCCAGGCCATGTCTTAGGGGCTGCAGGTGTCATGGAGAGCACAGTGTTTGGATTTTATATACAACTTTTGAGGTTATCAGTTGCTTCTTAGAAGCGCTGCAGGGTCCTAATCAGGCTATTCCCAAAACCCGTCAGCATGACCACATCTGTCCGTCCATGTCAGAAAGCCCTGGAACATTGGTTAGTCTCTACCTCAAAGCAACCTACCTACAAGGTCTCGATTAGTCCCACTCACAATAGCCCAGATCAGCCTGACCCAAGCCAGTCCAAATCAGCCTAACCACATCCACCATCCACTCCGCTCCTGTCTAAATTGCCTAACCTAACAGCATGCCACCTCCCCCACAACAGCTCTACTGGGACACTGCACCAAACAGATTTTACTACTTTCACACAACTCCAGCTTCCCTTATACCAATCCCCCATCTAACTGTGTGATGCCCTGCACTGCCCCATCTTGATGTGTTTCTGATCCTCACCTCCACCCCTAAGGAGTGCCTCAGTTTCCTCTAACAATCCATCTTCTGTCCCAAGATAGACTTTACATCCAACATCTACAGCAGTTTTTCAACTATTTTATCTCACAGTACACTTGAACCTAAACTTCCATGGCATACTCAAATTATGTTGATAAAAAAAAAAGTATATTTACTGTACTTTGAACTTCAAAAATAATTTAACTAATGATCTTTAGGCAGCATATGAATTCCTACTCTGCCATGTCCTTGGCAATCTAATTAATACAGTTTCCTCAACTGTAACACAGAGCTAAGTATCACCTTCATAGTTGTATTGAGTAAATGTGTAGGGATTAGGAAAATGTCAGGCATATGGTAATTGCCCAAAAAAATCACTGCTGTTGTTACAATTTACCAAAGTGCAGCTGTAGCTGAAACTGCAGCAACATGTGAAACCAACAGTTCCTGACCAGTTACTTTAACCAGTTTCTTTTCCAGGTGTCTTTTAGATTTTCTGTCCTCAAAATGATACCCCTAGAAATAATTCAACATATGTAGTAGAATGATATATAGCAATGAAAATGAACTGATGATTCCATTGCTTCACCCAAGTACAAAAACTGGCAAAATAACTAAAAATGACGTAGAGGTTATGGTGAGAGATAATGACTGCAATGAGGTACAGGGAGACCTAACGTGCTAGTATGTTCTATTCCTCGATCTTGGCAATTATAAGGCTATGTTCTTTGCAAAACTTAGTATTATACAACTTGTGCAGTTTTGTGTATACTTCAATTAAAAAAATATATTACCTAAGTAATTACCCCAACCTGTTATTCACTGGTCTGTCCAAGCATGAGATACAACTGTTCATCCAACTGTTGGCAATTAAGGATGAGGGGGCTGGGAGGCTGGTGAAGCCCCCATGGGTGCCACACTCCAGGGGCAGGTAGTCTGTAGGGTGACTCCAACAGTGGCTGGCAGCAGAAAGACACATGTGAGAAAAGAGAGTGCAAATTATGTTATCACCCAAACAAAGTTTGTTTCACCACTGAGACATCTCTGTAGTTTGCCTTATGACAGAACCACAGCATTTCCCTGGCCCACTAACCAAATCAAAGAGCAGAGTGGGCATGCTATTTTAGGCATTAAGCCGGCCCCAAACTTGCCAGCTTAATGCCAGGAAGAGCATCTATTCCAAATAAAACCTGAGTATAAACAGAAAGTGAAAATTTAGGGAGAGAAAGCTTTCAGTTTCATAGTTAGGGCTCTTCTTGAGAATGGATTCACTGATACGGATTTGCAGTAACATCAAAATTTTTGTTATAGAACTTAGAATTTCTACCCACTGGTGGTATCCCGATGTAGACTGGGCTTTCCAACATTGCAATGGATTTCCCAATCTCATTACAATCATAAGGTTTGGGGACTACTATGACTCTAGCTAAAGACTTTCCCACATGTCATACACGTAAGACATTTTTCCACCATCAGAAATGTTATCCCTGAAGATGTTTAAATTTTTTTTTTTTTTTTTTTGTGATTTTTGGCCGGGGCTGGGTTTGAACCTGCCACCTCCCACATATGGGGCCGGCACCCCACCCCTTTGAGCCACAGGCGCCACCCTGAAGATGTTTAAATTTTTAAACTGATAATGTTCCGTATAAGTCAAAATGCTGGTCCAGGGAAAGAAAACCTAACTCAAACTTGCCTAAGCAAAAAACAGAACAAATTTATTGGCTACTGAAATTCAAAAACCCACATGTATTTATAGCTCCAGATGTGGTTTAATGTAGCCATTCAAATAGTATCTTCAACATGTGATTGCTCTTCAACTCTCAGGTATCTCTTTTGCTGTGCTGACTTTATTCTCAGCCTCCATGAAAACCTACTCTTCCTAGCTTTAAAACCAATGGCAAAAAAAGAAAAAGAAAAAGAGTACTTCTTCCTACAAGCTCTTGTTCTTACCAAGTCCTGGTACTTTTATTGGACCATGTTGGGTCGCCTACTGACATCTGAACCAGTAACTGTGGCTTGAGGGCAGGATCTGAGACAGAGCCAGGCCTGTGTCACCCGTTCTAGTCCTGACTGGAAGGTGGACTCTAAAAGGAAACTGAAGCACTATTACCAGTAAAAAGGGGTAAAAAATTCCGGAAGGCCAAAATGACGAATGTCCAAAATAGGCTTCTCTGCAGAGTGGACATGCTCAAGGTGAACTAGCTGGGAAGAAGTCTGAAAGGCTCTTGCATGCTTGCTACACTCGTAAGATTCTTCTCCAGTATGGATTCTTTGATGCTGAAGACTTACTTTATTGGTAAAGACTTTTCCACACTCATCACATACACTGGAAGACTCTTGAACATGAATTCTTAGATGCCTTTTTAATTGTTTCTGAGCACTGAAGGCTTTTCCACAACTGACACAATCAAACGGTTTCTTCTCACTGTGCATCCTCTGGTGCCGGATTAATTGTGTACGAAAAGTGAAGGCTTGTCCACATATTTTACAAGAATAAGGCTTTTCCCCTGTGTGAATACGCTGGTGCTGGTTAAGACGGGCAGTCCTTCCAAAGCTTTTGCCACACTTACTACACTCATAGGGTTTCTCTCCAATGTGGATCTTCTGATGCTGAATCAGTGGTGAACTACCCGCAAAAGCTTTTCCACACTTGTTACACTCATAAGGTTTCTGCCCTATGTGGATCCTCTGATGTGTAAAAAACCCGTAACTATGGGAGAAACTATTTCCACACTCCTTGCACATATATGGTCTGTCCCCACTGTGGGTCCTCTGATGCCTGATCAGATTGGCATTGTAAGTATAGGCTCTCCCACACTCCTCACACTGACTGGGTGTCCCTCTAGCATGGATCTTCTGGTGGCGAATTAACGAAGAATTGCCATTAAAGGCCTTTCCACACTTACTACACTCAAAGGGTTTCTCCCCTGTGTGAGTTATCTGGTGTCTAACATAGCAAGAAAAATAGATGAAGTGTTTCCCACACTCCTCACATACGAAAGGTTTCCTTGCACAGTGGATTCTTGGAACCTTTCCTCGAATAGTTTTCACTGTGGGAATTTCCTGGTGCTTCTCCACCTCACATGCTTCTGGGAAGTCAATTCTTTCAGGAACACTCTTCTTTAGCCCACATGACGTTATCATGTCCCTTTCTTCAGAAATGCCTTGTATTGATGTGGACTCCTCATCAATGCTGGTCTTAGCATCTACCATAAGAAACAGAAAACACAAATGCCACAAGAGAACGATACTAGAAACAACAGAGCATCAAAAATTAAGTAGCTTTGAAAATTAACACTCCAATCTCCACAGCAGCCTGCTGGGGGGGTAAGGCTGTTTAGTGTGAAAATGCCAAATCTCACATGGGCAGAGGACAACCCAGTGGAACAAGGTACCCGTGCACACAGCACAATCACAGTGCTTCCTAAGCTTTCCCACTCTAATACCTGAATGCCTCTGGTCATTCCAAGTATGATCTAATGTCTTTTAAATGTATGTACTTAAAGGCTGACAAAATACCAAAGATGACTCAGGCTTTAAGAAAAATTAGTGACACTGTGGCTGGCAAGACTCAAGAGTCAGAAAGTAAAACACAGAGTCAGAAAGCAAAAGCAAAGAATAAACTGTTGCTCTTTATTTTATTTATGTATGTACGTATGTATGTTACACCTATGTATGGATGTATGTTATATGTACCTATCTATCTATTTCACAACAACCTCAAATTCCTGGGCTCAAATGATCCCCCTGCCTCAGGCTCCCAAGTGGCTGGGACTACAGGCTCCCCCCATAAAAAATTTTTAAAAATTAATTTTTAAAAAAAAAATTTTATTAGCAAGGGGGTCTCGCTCTTGCTCAGGCTATTCTTTTTAACATGCCATACTCTGCAAAGATTCCACAAGATTGAAGACACTGAGCATTAAGGGCTCTAGGTTGGAAGTCACAGCACTGCTTAGAGGACATCACCCTCATGCAGAGGTCTTAACTGCAATTCACAGACAAGACTACAGTTAAGGAGACAAGGAACTACCCTAAAACTGCTGATAATTGCTACATCCTGTCATCGGACTCTCAAAGTTTGAACCACGAACATGCAGAGAACTACTGTCCTAGACTCACTATTTGAAAAGAGAATAACTTACGCACTTAGCCACACCAAGATGGCAGAGCATTCTTTCACCTATTAGCAAAAAGGAGACAAACAGCAGCCCAACATAATGGCATTTGCATTCCTAAGGATTAGATGACATGTGAACTAAGTTCAAGCCAATCTATTTCATACGCAGTGTTGGACTGACTTTGTTCTAACATTAATTTGGATTATCTGGGACTCGTTGCTGGTTAATCAAGTTCATTCTATGCATGTGAGTTAAACAAGTAAGGGACCTCAGGAGAAATTCATGAGAAGAGGAAAGATCTAAGACTGAAGTAAACACAGTAACCAACAGTCTGAAAGGAGTGATCAGAGAATTGAGTACCTGGTCTATTCTCACACCCCTCTTCTCTCTGGCTATCAGGCTGTGCAAATGTCATAAAATTAGGATTGAGGATTAGATAACCCCCAAACTCCATTTTCCCTGCTGCCCCATACTCTGCCATTCACCTTGATCAGGAACCCTGCAGCAGTTCATCCTAGCAACCACTTCTCCCTAAACTCCAGTAGAGCCCCAGCTCCCCAGCTCCCCAGTCACCGTCACCTCCTTCCCGCTGAGAGAAACCAAGGCTGCCCAAGTTTAGTGCCTTTTTCCCTTCAATTTCCCATCCCCAGAACCCCAACTGCCCTCTCAAGTCTCAGGCTTCCCCATCAGCCCTGGTGCCACCTCCACCCATGTCCTCCGACATACTGCCCTAGCAGCCATCTCTTGCCTTCATTTTCAAGCTCCTCCTTTACATCTTCAAACCAACTTGAGCTTAGCCATCACCCCATCATTTCCAATTTTTTCTTAGTGTTTTCCAAACCGTCTACCCATTAGTCATAAAATGGATAAAGTATGCCACTATTGTTATACAACAATTTTTTTAATATGCTAGAATTTTAGAATAGAAATAGAATAGAATAGAACAGAATAGAATAGAATAGATTCGCAAGTACTCCAACAGTAAGGGTAAATTCTGTTTCTGAATACTCTTTCCAGAGTACATACATAGGAGTGCACAGGGTTTTGCTGCAAAACATAATCCACACTCAGGGTCAAATTCAGAAAACTGAAAAATATTTCTACAGTTTACTGTATTGCTTTCATTGACTAGGCTAAAGTGCTGCCCCAACTTTGTTATCTTTTATTCACCTGCTCTCTGCAAACCATCTGCACTGAAACCCCTGCCTCTGCCTTCAGTCTCACTGTTCTGTTCACTCTCAGTGGCCCTCCTCCAACCACCTGATTGTCCACTTTCTCTTCCCTCTCTCACTGTAGTTAAATATCTCTTAATATTAAAGACTCAGCCCTCCCTTTTTTTTTTTTTTTAAATCCCCGGGAGGGAGGGGTCACTTCACACCCAACTCTGGTACTGTGCCCTTTCAAGACCTGACCTTTATACCGGACTCTACACCCACCTGCTCCACGGTCTGCTCCAGCCATGCACTCACCTATTCTGAAAGCCTCACACCCCATACTCAGCTCTGCATTCCTATCAATTTAAAAAGCTCCTCCCAAGTTGCAACTTCCAGTGTTATCTGACGCAGATCTCCTCTTTTATGGCCAATCTCTGATAAGATCTGGTCAATTTTACCTCCACACTCTCCCTCCCATTCCCAACAGCACTGAATATATTTTCTTGGCTTGGCACCTGTAGCTCAAACAGCTAAGGCGCCAGCCACATACACCGGAGCTGGTGGGTTCAAATCTAGCCTGGGCCCACCAAACAACAATGACAACTATAACCAAAAAATAGCCAGGCGTAGCAGGCACCTGTAGTCCCAGCTACTTGGGAGGTTGAGGCAAGAGGATTGCTAAAGCCTGAGAGTTTATAGTTGCTGTAAGCAGTGATGCCACAGCACTCCACCCAGGGTGACAGCTTGAGACTCTGTCTCAAAAAAAAATACATTTTCTTTTCAGCTTTTCGCATCTGTCTCCATATTGTGTATCCTCCAAAGCTTCTTAAACAAAGGTTGGTAAATGGCAAGAGCATGGAAACTGCTTCTGAACAAATCTGTCCCAGCCAAGGAAGGAGGATCACCAAGGTAGGTTATGCTGACACTCACAAAGGAGCAAATGAATTCAAGATTAAAGGTGACATGTCCTTAGTGGACATGCTGATGAGAGTTAAGACTGCAGTGGCACTCCAGCCTGAGCAACAAGACTCTGACTCTGGAAAAAAACAAACAAGTACAGTACTCCATAAAGCTCTACATTTGTTGGTCTATCCCTGACTCACTTACCTTTACAGATGTCCCTGGTCCTCTCTGCAGTGGGTTCAACCTGTGCCTCCAGGCCCCAGGGTCCTCCCTCCAGGAGTGAGATCAGTACAGGTTTGGGAACTGGGTATCCTGAAAAGGAGAAGAAAATGGCAAGCTTTCAGCCCTGTAATCTGCTGTGTCAAAAGAAGAAAAACTCCAGGAGTCTCAGTAAGTTTAAGACCCACAGAAGGCAGCTCAGGACTAGAGAAAGCCAAAGAGACTTTGATCAATAGGAAACTGAGCATTTGTGACTATTTCCTAAAAAACCACTTGAGGGTAAGTAAGTTAGTGAGATTCTGCAAAGCATGTGCAAACACAAGGAAGGAGTCACACTCTCACCAAAGATAACAAGTCCCTCCGTTGAGACCAAACTGACCCAAGACCTCTCCCTATCCTGCAATCTCTGAAGCTGGTCACTGAGCCTCAGTCCAGAAGCCATTCAGTGGAGAACATCAGAGACAATTTCTCCTACTCCACACCACATCCCCAGCCTGTAAAAGAAAAGAAAGGAAGGAAACCAGAAAGTACAGGTTTAAGTTGCAGGGGGAAAATGACCTTACCCACAGTAGTCAAATTCTCATAATTCTCCAACATCACACTTCTGTATAGGGCCCTCTGGGAAGGAGAAAGGCCAGCCCATTCTGTCAGGGTGAAGTACACAGCCACGTCCTCGAAGGTCACCAACTCCTAAAACAATAGGTTCCTGCTGCCCCAGAGCCAATCCTCTGGCTCCAGGCCAGAGTGTGGGACAGAGGGGATAGTAACAAGGGCCTGAGTGAGGATGCTGTGAGGGTGAGTAATGAAGAAGGTGAAAGAACTGAATATTAGGCATGGCTATTTCTACCACCAAAAGTCTGAAACTTCTCTACAGAAGAGCTTCCATTAGGACACAAAATTTGTCATGAAATGTAACTTAACATTTTGAAAACCCTGGAAAAAAAGTCTCCCATTAGTTAAACATCCTACAGAAAAATCTCTGATTCTGCAAATACTTGTACTTTCAGTCTTTCATTGTACTGAAAAGTGAGCAATTAGCTTCAAGTGGCCTTGCTGCTCCAAGTGCCCAGCCAATCCATCTGTCCCACAAGTGCTCACTCTGTCCCAAACATCATGCCCACATAGCAAGAACAGAGCGTGGTTTGCCCTGATCAGCTGTCTCATCCAATCCACACCAATGCTTGAATAAGGGGCTGTGCTGCCTGTGCTCAAGAATACCCAGCAGAGATAGCTCAGAGCCAGCTGGGGCATCCACTCTGCTTCTTGCCAGGTCTTCCTAGGACAACAAGCTTCTGTAATTTAATTCCTGCTGCTGGGTAGCTCTTTTAGGCGCTTATTATTTATTTATTTTTTATTATTGAGACAGAATCCTCCTCTGTTGCCCAGGCAAGGGTGCAGTGGCATTAGCATAGCAAACAGCAATCTCAAATTCCTGGGCTGAAGTGATCCTCCTGCCTCAGTATCCTGAGTAACATGAGGTACCAAGCCTGGTTAATTTTTCTATTTTTTATAGTGACAGGATCTTACTCTTGCTCAGGCTGGCTTCAAGCTATTCTCTCGCCTCAGCCTTCCAGAGGGCTAGGATTACAGGTGTGAGCCATTGCGCCTACTCAGGGCTGATCCTTCTACCTCCAAAACAATTGGTAATAGCTTCTGCCAACCAAGCCTCATGCTGTCTCAATAGCCACTCCTTCCCCTTCCTGATGGTCCCAACTCTACCTTCCCAAACATTTCTAGCATCTTGTTGAGAACCGCTATCTACTCCTCAGACTTTGGCATCAAACTCAGCTCCCTGGGCCCTCAGTGATTCTGCACATCTCCACCTGCCCCTTCATCCCAGCACTGCCTCAGTCTCTGGATGTCCCAACACCAAATTCATTTTCCCCAAAACTGGCTCCCTTTCTAATTTATACAAACTAATTGGCACAGTAAGTGACAATTATTCCCCTCACTCATTAACAATATCAATTTCAGCCCAGTTTCCAATGCTAGAAACTCGAGATTCATCTTAGTCTTTCTCACTTCTGACACTACTATTGCTGACAAGCAGTCAGTAATCCAGTCCTGCCAATTTTATCATCTAAATATTTCTGGAATATGATTCTTCTTCACAATGGTACAATCAGTACACTAGTTCAACAGCTGGGGACACTTGAACAGCTCCAATTCCGGGCTCGTTCCACAATGAATCCACGCTATGCCCAGGCTGACAACTTGACCTGGTCAACTCCTGAATGAATCACCACACAACACTGGTTCTCAGAGTGTGGTGCCCAACCACAGAAATAGGAGCACTAGGAACTTGTTAGAAAGGCAAATTCTCAGCACCAGTGCTGACAGTAATCTATGCTTGATGATCCCTCCAGTTATTTTGATGCACACCAAAGTTAGAAAACCCTGGATTAGAGAATAAAAAAGCTCAGAGAACTGAGTGGTTATCAGGTGAGCAGTACAAAATCATAGGAAGATGCACATCTGTACAGAGAGAAACTACCTGGGAAGTTCTGCAAGCAAAATCCCAGAGAAAGAATAACAAACCTTAAATGGAGGTGATGTAAGACCGGACAAGTGGAAGAAACTATAGGCAGAAACAATAAGACTTGGTGGCTAACAGTGGTATCCACGGAGAACAGAGCCAACAATTACCAGCAATCTAGAAACTGAAGGATCACGCCATGATACAGTGATGTCAGTGACTTGCAGAAAAATCAGACGAGGGTCAGAGCTAAAAGGAAGAGGAAGTAGTCGGGCAGTCAGGTAGAAAAGTGTGACAGACGTTGAGAATCTGGCATTGGGACTTGGGACATGGTTCATGGATGCTAAGTTACTGGATAAGAAAATCTCAAAAAGGAAGAAATGATAAAGCAACATCCAGCAACTCCTTCGTCTCAAAAAATGAAATACCTTCAAGAAATAAATTCCCCTGGTCCCAAAATGCAAAGTACTTATGTTCACTTTACAAATGAAGCCAGTTAAGATGCAAAGAGGTTACGTGACCGGTTCAAGGTCACCATGCCACTGAGGTTTAATGGAATCCCTAACTTCAGGGTGTCCTGGCCTAGGGTAGGTTTTACCATGACAGTCAACTGCCTTGCTCAACCAGCTGCCCTGACCTTGAGAAGGATATGAGTTTCCTGACTATAATGCTCAAACTTCTTTCTTCTGGAGAACAAATGGTATAGGCCCCCTTTTTCTTGTCTCCTTCCTGTCATCCCTCTGTTACCCCTTCCCAAAAAGGGGATCATCCCCTTGCTGATCTTGATTACTCCACCACATCCAGGATCCCTTCATCACCAGCCTGAGTCCCTCATTCTCACCAATCCCTCTGTGGCTGGGAGCTACTGAATCTGAGTACCTTCTGGCCCCCAGAGATCCTCAGCATACTGGATGCAATAGTGCTTCCAGAACACTCTCTCCTGTCTCTACCTTCACTAGCCCTATGTCTGGCTGCTCAGTTACTATCAGCTCTTTCCCTAGCATCCACTCCTACTGAAGTCAACAGGGGTCTTCCTACTGCTTTAAGCTCTAAGACCTGCCAAATCACCTCCAACGTCCCCCCCACCCCACCCCCAATTTTCTACAAATCAGATCTCTGTAAGGATGACTTTAGGGATCAACAACTCACCTGGTGTTGAGCTTTAAGGGGCAAGGCCGCCATTACCTGGGCTCCCTCATAAAAGGCAGGCTCTGTGGGAAGAAATAGAGAATCCAAGTGAGCTCCACCCAGTAAAAAGTTCTCCCTTAAATCAACAAACTTGAGAATAACAGTAGAAGCAATCCCTTACTAAATGCCCACTGGGTAAGTGATATATAAATACTTCCTTTTAAGAAGAAAACATAAGTACTTAATCTATACCATACCATGAGGTTTGAAATTCCAAGGAAAGAGATGGTGAAAGGATAACTTGCCCTAGGTCAACAAAGCCTGTACTCACCAACATCAGGCAAAAACAAAAGCAAAATAAGCAAACACCATCAAAAAAATTGCAGCAAAACCTATTTTTAAAAATAAAATTTTACTGAGAAAAATAACAGGCTGAAAATTAGAAATAAGTATGTTTTTGGATAAAAAATATATTCTTGTTCAGTAATCACAATGTTCTTCCAACTCTTCTTTTTCCCAAATGAGAAAACAAGGATAACAGAATAATTTTCTCTGTCAATATCGCTCAGCTGGTGAATGGACAAACTTGGATTCCACACCACATCTGCCAGACTCTAAAGGCCTTGCTTTTAATAACTACACTAAATTGTTCCCAGTTGTATCCCACAGGATTTCTTTTAGAACCTGGCAAAGTTATTTTAAGGTTAATATGGAAGAATAGGTAAGAATACCCAGGAAAACTAAAAAAAAAAAAAACCATCTTCGGGAAGAATAGATTAAGAATACCCAAGGAGGGCAGAGCCTATGGCTCAAAGGGGTAGGGCGCCGGCCCCATATGCCAGAGGTGGCGGGTTCAAACCCAGCCCTGGCCAAAACTGCAAAAAAAAAAAAAATACCCAAGGAAATTAAAAACAAAAACAAAATACCTCTGCAGGGCATTGTGGCAGGCACCTTAGTCCCAGCTACTCAGGAGGCTGAGGTGAGAGAATCACTTGAGCCCAAGAGTTAGAGGTTGCTGTGAGCTATGACACTACAACACTCTAAGCTGCTGTGAGCTATGACACCAACGTACTCTACCAAGGGCAACAAAGTTAGACTCTGTCTCAAGGAAAAAACAAAAACAACACAACCCTATCTTGCAGGTTCAATAAATAGTGTCCAGTTAAAAAGATAAACAAACATAAAGAATCTTAGAATAATTTTTCTTTACGTGGACCTGTGGGCAGGCATTGCTTTTGTTCATTGTCCCGTTCTAGGACCCAGTGATAATTAGTCACAGATCAATAAAGGACCCTGAAAGGCCACCTCAACATGCCAAAACCTCTCTCTGGGTTATTTTAACCATATCATCCCCTACAGATACTTTGTATTCTTGTTAAATAGTGAAACTCTACAAAAAGTCCATCATGGTCATTTAAAGTCATCATGATGTAACCTTAAAAAAAAAAAAAAAGTCCACCATCTTCCCAAAGAAACTCAGTGCATGACTCAGTTTCCTGTAAGCTTCATCTTGTGAGTTTAACTATACTGATTTTCTTTCAGCCTCCTCTACTATGCTAATTCAGGACCTTCATACTTACTGACTCTTCTGTATGAACTACTCTTCTCCTACCTCAGAACCTTCATAACTGATACTCTCTGACTGCCATGCTCCCTAGCATCTATACTCTCTGCACCTTCAGATCATGACCTGTCTCCACAGACCAGGTCAAGTCCCCATTACACTCTCCACTAGCACTGTATTCCTTTACCACTTATCCCAGTTTGAGATTACATACTTTGACTTGTGCTTTCTCCATTCAACAAATATTTCCCACATACATATTTCACAGCAGGCCATTCTTGAAACAGGAGATGCAGTTAAGAAAGACCAAAAAAAGACATGATCCCTTCCCTCGTGGAGCTTAGTCTAAAGGAAAGACACGTATTCATCAAAGATTCCTACAAATAACTTCAAGATCACAACTGTACCTAGTGCCAGGAGGAAAACTATCCGAGATGGGAAGGCTTAAAGGTATAAATTAGGTTAAAGAGGAAACCTTTACGAAAGTAACAGCATGTGCAAAAAACATGTTCTAGTAGTGAAGGATTAAGGCTGTAGTACCACCTCCAAGGCGGGTGGTGCTGCTGCAAGATGATGCTTCGTAAATCACAAAGGACAAAGCCACACCTTGCACAGATCAAGGAATTGGTCTTCGAATTACAATAGGTCACCAGCAGGTGGAGTGAAATGATCAGATGTGACTAACAGGCGACTTTCCCATTAACTGAAAGCTCCTGGGCCGGGCTCCGCTCCCACTGTCACTCCCTGCATTGTCCCCGGACTCTAAAACACAATCTAGCATCTAGCAGCTCAGTAACTAGTTGTTTGGCCAATGAGCAGAAGAGCTCTCTGGCTGCGTCCTGCACACTGCGCGTCCGGTTCCACCCAGCAGCCCACACGCTAGTCTCCATTTCCCAAAATGGCCAGGGCGGGAGGGACTCCAGGCGCCCGACGGGAAGCGGGATTGGCCCGCAAGCTGCCTCCTAGTCCGGACCCGGAGACGTCTACTGACTCGCCCCACCGCGGCCTCAGGGGCGAAACCAACAGCCTTCGGCAAAAGCGAAAAGTCCGAGCCTAACAGAAACTTACGGACTGCACACCCTCAACGCTCACCTCAGCAAAAGCGAAACGCGATGGGCGCGGCGGAGCCGGAAGTGCGTCATCACCCCGGCCTTGCCCGGAGCCCCGTGCTTCCCCTCTAGGATGCAGAGCGCTCCTCTCGGTGGTCCTCTGGCTTTCCTCCCTGTAGCCTGGGTTTTTAAGCCGGAATGTTTAGAGACCCTAAGTGGAAAAGAAAGTATGTAATTGTTTTTGCTCATTTATAAGTGAAAGTTAGCATTTCCTTCCGTTGTGTTGACAACAAACTGCAATGTTACCCGTTGTACCTGTGACTTTGTCACCAACAGAACTCATGTATTTTCATATATTACGGTTGATGCACATCTCAAAATATGGCAGTTCTTGTTAGGGAACGAAGAGTCCGGCTGCCTCTCACTGTCAGCCAACATGCAGAGAGAGGGATTGGTCCAGGAAACTTAATTTGTCAGAAGCCTGGGATTCTGGAGAACAGTGGTAGTAGTCTCTCCAGCACTGTTCTGCTCTTCCATTTTCAAAATTACAGTGGATCAAAGTGAAGACCATGTTAACCCTTATCTTGAACAATAATCAGCCGAACCCATGATCCATAGTAAATAATAATCAGTATAATTCATGATCCAAAATAACATTCCAATTCAAAAGTTAGTCTCCTAAATCAATCCACCTAAGCTATGATAGGCATCTTTAGGGTGGGAGCTAAATTTACAAAACCGTAAGAATGGGAGAAAGGGGGTGAAGGTCAGGCCAGACCAGTTGTGTCATTTCTGCCCTAGCCTGACAGACTCCATCTTATTTTCTCTATGTGATTTCATTCTCATCACTAATTTGAAATTATTATGGTTTTACTGGGGCCCACCTTCAGATCTCATCATTTCATTTTAGCACACTGGTACAGATGTACTTAAATTTCTGTACCACAAGTTCGTTTTTAAAAATTATATAAGTGTATTTTAATTGAGTTTGAAGGAGTCCACGTGTCACCAGAAAGCGAATGAGGTCATTTGGCAAAAAAGCTGTCCTCCTTAGAAGTGAAGATCCAGGCACAGTAAGAAATACTGGGACTGAAGAGGGATAAATCAAGGGACTATTTAGGAAAACAGCACACATTTTAAAAATGACTATGAGGGAGCCAGACCAATCTATGATAACCATGAAGTTTTAAAGAACTTAAGTATTTAACTAGGAACAGCTCTCCTGGAAGGAAGACAAGGGCAGGGCCCCCAGGCTTCCATTTTGGTGCCTCCCACCTTAATTCTGTCCCAGGTGTTTGCTCCTGGCAAAGAGAAACTCACCCTACCAATCTACCAATCAGAACTTAGGGCCAACTGCAAAAGGATACAGAAGACTCTTTAACAACAGTTACAATAAAGCAATGGTTCTCAACCTTCCTAATGTGAAGGCCTGTTAATACATTTACTCATGTTGTGGTGACCCCCAACCATAAAATTATTTTCATTGCTACTTCATGAAGTGAACAACGAAAATAGTTTGAGGAACATGAGGAAAATAACATGAGGAACTGTATTAAAGTTCAAGGAATTAGGAAGGTTGAGAACCACTGCAATAGAGTCTTGAAGGTAACCTAAAACAGCCTTAAGGTTATCATATGGTCCACCCGCCCCATGGGTTCTCAGAGAGGCTCCTGATGTCCCCTTAGACTGTAATTCCAAGGTTACCTGTGAACCCCAAGGTAGGCCTAACCCAAGTGGTATAAAAGAGAACCGCCAGCCATAACCCTTGCCTCTTTGCCTCTTTATCTACTTGTCTTAGCAATGGAGGCCCATTCTTTATCTATGGTGACGGTATCTTTCTTTGTAAACTTCCTTACCCTGTAGGCCTATCTTTCTCTTGTTCAATAAGCTTTGTTCCATACTTGCCTTACTTTGGGGTTTCTGGTCATTTTAAGACCAAGAACACTCCAAGAACCAGGGACCCAAGTAGCTGCCTAAAACCCTGACATTTTAGAAGACAGGAAGCTCCTTTGAAAGCCAATAACCTGACAAAGATGCCATTAGCTGATATCAGGAATTCAGAAATAGGAGCTTCTTTTGGGAATGAAGGTACTGTGAGAAAGGAATCCTCAAACTTTAGATACCCCCTTAGCATAAGCACAACCATTTACTGAGGTAACCACTTAGAGGAACTAGGCCAAGAAGATGAATGTATTAAGCCAAAGGTCAAACCACAGAACACAGACTTTGGTTTGAAAAATTGTGAATATACACACACACCTGCTTTTATTGAAATTTAATTAACATACCATAGAATTCATCCATTGAAAGTGTAAAATTAAATAGGTTTTAGCATATTCACAGACTTGCACAAGCATCACCACAATCAATTTTAGAACATTTTCATCATCCAAAAATACCCCCTCATAACCATCAGAAGTCATATATATGACTCCCCATATTCCCTGTGGCAAAAGGAATGGTGTTCCCCTTAAATATGTCTACATTTGGTTACATGACAAATAGAAATTAAGGTTGTAGGTGGAATTAAGGTTGCTAATAAGATGACTTTAATAAGAGTATCCTGGATTATCCAGGGGGGCCCTGGGATACAGCTAAACATGCCACAATGCACAGGACACCACCCACAAAAAATATTGTCAGGTTCCAAATGACAATAGTGCCATGTTTGAAAACCCCTGATTCACACTGAGACCCAAGACCATTTACTTTAGTTATAAACACCCTCAACCAGATCAAAGGTCAGGGGAGAAGACATGCTATTCTAGATATAAAATAGAAAAAAGTTTCATTTGGTATTTATTAATATTGTAATTATTCTGTTTGTTACACTGTGTTTTGCTCATGAGCATACAGCAGAATTGCTCCAATGTGAAAGAAACTGATTTTGATTTACTAAGTAAGGATTCTAAGTTGCAAAATTAATTTCCAAAGTAACTTTGGAAGCTCATTGTAAATTTTATAATGTTATGGAAATTAAAAGCTAACACTTCTTCAGAGCTAAATAAACTCTCAAGTTAGTCAAATGCTTAAATATAAAAAATGAAATTAGGCAGTAGTAGAATTAGTTTCTCTCTCTTCCATTTATATTCATAAAAACCTCTATTACAAAGTTAGGGTTGAAGACCTTAGACTAGACCCTTAAGCTCTAGAAACAAAACTAAGTGTATTAGAACAAAAATTTACCAAATGGTTTTTTTCTGACTCCAAGTTGATCATTTGAAATAATTTATCCCCAGGATTTAACTTATCCACAGAGACCATCCTTTTCTTATACTAAGGTAACTCTTGAATAAAATGAAAATGTTTTAAAGGATTTTAATAACACTCTAGAAAACCTTTAGACATGCAATAGTCCAAACCAGTTTAAAGTAGCACTCAACTTTCCTCATAGGAAAGTATTTGGTTTCTCCACCCACTTAGTAGGGTCAAACAACAATTTTAGAGAAAGAACTCCCTGGGTGACTATTTGGAATATGTATCATCTTCCTGCAAAGAGCTGAAATATCACTGTGATAAATTCCATCCATGGGTTGGTTTTAAATATGGAGGAGAAACAATTTGACAAGCTTCCTGATTTTTCCAGAGAAATGATACAATGACCATTCAGACCATAATGAGATCACAATCTGTCTCCTCATTTCTGTAGTCTGATTAACACCAAAGAAGAGGGAGAGCTTTTGTTCAATTCACTTGTGGAGATTTCATTACATACCTTTCCCCTCCAAGTTTCGGACCAAAATGCCACCTTGGTTTTTAGTTCTGAGCTTCATGTATGTTAGCGTTTTCTTTTAGATTTTCAAGTTTTTTATGTTGTTCTTTTTTTTTTTTTTTTTTTAATTGTTGGGGATTCATTGAGGGTACAATAAGCCAGGTTATACTGATTGCATTTGTTAGGTAAAGTCCCTCTTGCAATCATGTCTTCCCCCAGAAGGTGTGGCACACACCAAGGCCCCACCCCCTCCCTCCTTCCCTCTCTCTACTTTTCCTTCCTCCCCCATGAACTTAATGTCATTAATTGTCCTCATATCAAAATTGAGCATATAGGATTCATGCTTCTCCACTCTTGTGATGCTTTACTAAGAATAATGTCTTCCACTTCCATCCAGGTTAATACGAAGGATGTAAAGTCTTCATTTCTTTTAATAGCTGAATAGTATTCCATGGTATACATATACCACAGTTTGTTAATCCATTCCTGGGTTGGTGGGCATTTAGGCTGTTTCCACATTTTGGCGATTGTAAATTGAGCTGCAATAAACAGTGCAAGTGTCCTTATGATAAAAGGATTTTTTTCCTTCTGGGTAGATGCCATTCATCTGTCTTCTTTAGAAAAGGT